>MU764954.1:43718-137452 GCA_026770625.1 Nicotiana glauca
CCCCCCCCCCCCCCCCCCCTTTTATCTCTATTTTTCTATTCTTCTTTTTTGAATTTTCCTTTTGGAATGAACCTTCTAAAATAAACCTATGGGGACATGAACTTTTTTTTTTATAAATCTAACTTGATTCCAAAAGAGGGGAGGTCAAAGAAAGTAGTATAGGCTCAAGAAGGTATCAAATGGTGTAACTGTTTGGGTAGTTGAAAGAGGGCCTCCCGATCCCTTAAAATGCCAAGTACAACACATGCAACTTGAAATGAAAAAGGAAAAACACACACATCATTTATTTTACAGGTTTGACATTGATATCGGTGATATGCTTTCCACTTTTTTTTTAGTGCCTTGTCAAATATAGAACCCTCGTTGGGCGATTCCCTTTTCAAACTGGTTATCCTCTGTCAATTCGGAGAAAACATTCTTGACTTTATCTTGTAACTTGAGATGAACTTGAACTCAAAGCTGCATGCTTAAAATTGTCTAGGATGCACTCTCCTTTAACGAATTCTTTTGACCCTATTATCTTACCAAATTATCTGCCCCATTTTCGCATGGTTCGGGCTTCAAATGATCTCGTATTGTCCAAATCTGTACTTATTTCTCTCAAGTGCCCCTATCATCATCAAAATTATTTCATTGCTATATGACTAAACTAACTTTTAAGACCAGGCCTAGAATTATGCACGCATGCAATGTCACTATAGCCAACAAGAAAAGAAGTATAAAATGAAAAGAAAACTAAACAAAAACTAACTACAAAATAAAAGAAAATAGATAATTGTGTTAGACAGACGGTGAAAGGGTTTGAACGACAAGACAAGCAAAACAAACTGGGGTACAACCCTGGAAAAACCTAAATAACACTAAAAGGGGTACAATGACTAAATGAACTAGGCAAAAAAAAGGATAGAAGGGTTTGAATCACAAGACAATATCCAGATTACAACCCTGAAACATCCCGGATAATATAAATGACAACAAAATGAACCACCAAGACTCTCCCCAGCTTGCCAATAGATTAAGCGTCTTTCCAATTACCAAGTACGACATCTTAGCCACTAAGTTCCACATCAATATTATAAAGACCATTAACAACTTCCATATCATTAACTTTAATTAGTAAGTTCCCAACAGGATTCTTATACTCTCTGTCACCACGCATCATTCCCACAAAGTGTGCATTATCATGTGCAGGTAAAGGATTCTGCGTGATATTCAGGGTGCCACTATCCTGGATCACAATTATCCATTCTTGAATCATTCTTTCTATTTCCTTTTCAATGAATGACAATTTTCATTGCTATGACCTTGGACATTAGAGTGGTACATGCACCATACAGTAGGATCAAAACCTTTTGCATATGGGTCTGGTGTATAGCCGAGGAGCGGCTCAATCATGCCAGAATCTTTTAACTTCTCAAACAAGTTTGTGTAGGATTCTCTGATGGGCACAAAATTATATTTTTGCCTTTGTTTCCATCCATGCCTTAGTTTTCTAGGGATTTTTTTATGATTGAAAATTCTGTGAAGGAACACGAGAATTTTGGGATGCTGGTGCTCGCCCTAGGGAGTGACCCAGTGGTTGGAGAGATGGCTGGATGTTGTTCGACGGATAATACTGAGGTGGATTATGTGAAGTTTAGGTATGCTCATGGGGTCGGTATTAAGGCTGAAGGCATTAAGCAAGAATGCCTACTAGATCCTGTCGTTGGCGGGGCTCAACAACATCTTTTCTGTTTCTCTTTCTTCCACCTAGAATTACTGAGATGTTCTGAATGTCTTTGTAGTATCTTTCAATGCAGAATAACTCATGATTTTGCCTGACTTGATTCCTTTCTCTACCATCTCCCCCATTTCTACCACATCATTGAAAGTTTATCCAAGGTCGGGATCAAATGACTAAAGTAGGTGGGTCCCTAGGCTTGTAGGAAAAGCTCAACCATTTCATCTTCACCAACCGGGGGACTGACCGAGCAGCTTGTTCCCTCCATCTGAGCCCAAACTCCCTAAAGCTTTCCTCCAGATTCTTTTCCATCTTAGATAGGCAGGAGCGGTCTAGGTAATGTCTATATTGTATTGAAAGTGTCGAACAAAATCCCGAGTCATGTCATCCTATGCATGCCACTTATTGACATCTTGACGAATATACCATTGCAAGGCTGCCCCAGTCAAGCTCTCGCTGAAATACGCCATCAACAAATTACCTTTCCCACCAACACTTCTCATTTCACTACAGTAACATCTCAGATGAGATACTGAATCTCCACGTTCATCATATATATATTATGCTTTGGCGTTTTAGACCCTTTCAGCTTTCTGGATAGCTCATCTCGCCCTTCTTTTACTATGAACTTTTCATTTTCAACATGAGGCTCATTCCGAACGCTCTGATTTTATGAGTCAGGAACCTTGTGGGCAACCTCTGAGGGGTAATATTGGGTATCATGAGCATTTAGTGGGTGTTCATTGTTGGGGATAGTGATATGACAGTAGGGCAATATTTGGGAGAGGTAATTGGAGGATGAATGATGAAGCTACTGGGTGGTTGGGAAAGCTGTGATAAACGGGTGGATCTGAAGAGTGTAGGGGATCATCCGGTACTATGACCGGAGTTTGGGTAAGGGTAGCATATAAGATGCTAGTTGGTGGCGGGGGTGGTGCCTTCCCAATTATCCAGGCCTAATACATGTCTGTCATGTGTTGTCTTAACATTATTACCTTATCAACCAAACCAGTGTCCTGTTGAACCAACTGCTTTCGGGGACCGGTATCAACCAACCCTATTTTGTTGTTGTCCGCCATTACCTTTTGACTTTTTATTGTGGAGAGGAGTTACTACTTCGAGAACCACAAACCAAGTACCTTTCTGGTATGAAGATATCAAAAGGAACAAAATGGGGTCGTCCCGTAGCATTAGGGCATTCAACAACAAAAATATCACATTGCGTGCAATGCACCTAGCAGCAATTATGGTTCTAGAATGACTTCGAGAGTCATAGGGTCACTTAGCATCATCCCAATTTGTCCAATTGAATCTTCTCTTTTCTTTTATTTTCTTTTCTTTTCTTTTCTCGCACTTCTTAGCTTGCTCATTTTCCTTCCCCTTTTTTCTTTCTAATTATTGCTTTTTTTCTTCCCTCTCATTTGTCACATCCCATGATTTCATCTCTCTTTTTTCCCTTTCTTTTTTTTTTCTCTTTTTTTTTGCCTTTTTTTCTTTTTCTTTTAATAAAAAAATAATTTGATCGAACCCTATGTAGGTTTGCCTACGTATCATGACGCTGCAGGAATCAGATCTTTGCGTTGTTCTGGGAATAAGTTTAAAAAAATAATAAAACATTATGGGATTTTCAAAATTTTCATAAAATAAAAATATTTTGATTACAACGACTCATCCTACTAAAAGACTCAAAAAGGAAAACTAGCAGACTCAAACAGAAAGATGAAAATATAGACTCGAAAATAGACTAACAGACTCCAACAGAAAGAAATACAGACTCGAGTAAAAATCATGAATATATCAATGCCTCAATCGCTCCTGGGGCCCGTGGGATATCAGTCAGTCTCGCCACGGGCCTACACGCCAAATCCCCTTGGAGATGATAGAGATCCTTCATTACCTGGCGGACAAAGGTCATTATAGTGGCGAACAACATGGATCTGGTCATGTCCTCACACTTACTGCACTTCATTGTTATATAGTCAGCGATCCTTCTGACCCTATCTCTTATGATGCCCTTTTTTTTGTAACAAACACCCAATCTGCTGGGCCCTAGCTTCCAAAGTTTATTTAGCTATATGATTCTATTCTTGAAGTTACTGCAGATCTTTTTTAACTGTGCCATCGCTGCAGAGCATTATTCTCTTTCTGCCTTAAAGTCTTTTACCTGCTTGATCATTTTGTTCTTAATGATGTGACCCTTTTCTTCAACCCCACAACCTTATTGTCATATTTCTTTTTTAACTGTTTAAACAAGCACTCTCGTTCCTCCACATTCTTAGCCAGTTTTGTTCGAGCCCTTGCTTGTTCACCTTCTGCCTTGTTAAAATCAAAACCATACTTACTCACCTTCCGCCTAAGGTTATCTATAAGTTTTCCATCTTTTTCACTTCTGGCGGGGTTTTCGGCTGTTATTTTCATTTCCCGAATCTGGGCTCGAAGGGCCTCATTTTTTTGGGCTATATTTTTGTTCTCACCCTTATCTGCGGCGGCTTGCAAACCATTATCAAATTGAATATCCTTGACATGCTTTTCTAGCTTGCTTATGGTAGCCCTATACTCATTTTCTTTAGCCAACCAATCCTATTACGCTTGTGACGCCTCCACAAATATTGAAGATAGGGTCTTTTGGACGGCCTTCCAAACTCAACTTCCCTTTTATACCAAGCAAATTACCCTGGTGAAACTTCACCTATGGATAGATCACGCACTCAGGTATTTGCCATCAAGTACCGGCACTCACTCAAAATCTGGCAAACCACTTTTTCATGAAATTGGCCATCAGGACAGATCTCGACCACATTGTGACTAAGGTCTTCATCCTTGGGAACTATTTGACATCTCCCTAGCTATCTCAAAACCTGGTATGGGGCAGAAGGCTGGATACTTTTGAGACCCATCAGGAGGAAGTGAGGCCCGGTAGCTGGCATGCGGGCTATGAAAGTGCAAAAGATTTCATACACTATCATGAGTGCGAGGGTGCTTTTGGCCAGAGTAAGCAAAGTTATGACGACCCCAGCTATCCGTATAACAATATTCCCATCATTCCTGGGAAACACTAGGAGACTCAAGAATACCACCATAAAAGTACTGCACCCGTGTTCTTCCCATTAAACCCTCTATGTGTTCGTATCACTGCTATATAAACTGTAGTGTAGAAAAACCAGCTGCCAAATCTGGGTACTGGGCCCCCTGCTTATGTTTAAGAAATCTAGAAATCTGTGTACAGTGATGACTCTTGGAGCAATCAAAATACTTGTGTCTCAGAGGAGCTTCAGTGCTCCCAATATATCCGGCAATTTCTTACAAATTTGGTGTGAGTTTAAAAGTTGAGAAATGAAACACGTTGTGAGTTGTGTCCCAGAACGTAACCAACACCTTTATGATGTCTCCTGTAGGCTTGATCTTCAACAACCCAGTGAGACCTCCCAAGTAAATATTGACCCTATCTTGTACTGATTCACCTAGATCTTCCCACCACATATACAACTCCAAAGTAATCTTGGTCATGACTGTTATATGCAAATTTTAACTCGTGCTCATTCTGCACATTTATTAGGGCGATTCAATTAAGAAAAATCATGACCCATTTGACTCAAGAAAAAGTTAGCACTATTATTTTTTTCAAAATTTTGATTTCAAAAATAAAACATGGCTTTGCGATTATGGCCTTTCAGCACTTCGGGGGGGGGGGGGGGGGGAGATTTTAAGGCTGTGCTTGCTAACCAGTCAAAATTTTAAAAAAGAGACCAAACGTGACTGTTCTTGCAAAAATAGCCTTCCGCCGTCCTTTTGGGGACATTTGGCTATTTTTGACAAGAATGCCATCACCTTACTTATTTAAAACAAAGCAATAAAATTTGGTTCTTTTTGGTCTATTTTTTTGAAAATGGAAGTTGGACCCGATGGGAGTTGCCCACGTATCCCGCATCGGGTGAGCATCAAACTGGCGTAGTTCGGGCAGATTTGACAAAATAAAAACACAACCAAATATTTTTAGAAAATGAAATTTTCTTTTTTTCTCCTTTTTTTTCAAAATTTCAACAGAGTTTCAGTATATTTTGGACATCGGTTCTTTCAAAAACATGCAATTATCTCTCTTAGTCCTCACATTGACTTTCTTCTTCCCAACTTCTCTCCTATTATTCGATAAGCCGGTCAACATGTAAATTTGAAGCAAATGAATGAACATGTTGCAAGTAGGATGCATCATGATGGTCTTTTCATTTCGGATACCCCTGTCCAAGATTGACCCAACCCCTGTGTTGAGTCTCCAAAGTCATGCACGTGATGCAAACAAGCATTACTACTAGGGATCCGGCATGAGGCTGAGTTATTCTATGTTCAGAACTTGGGTATATTGTTCTAGACTTATGTACCCGAGTGGACAACTCGAGCCGAGGAGGGGGCTACGTACCGAGAACCAAAAGGTCGTCCTGCTTTGTAACTTCTCCGAGCCTCTTTCTTATTTCAAGGTATGACACTAATAGAATGGGGAGCCACGCCAGCGTGCACATCCCCAAAGATGAGAAGATAAGGGTTTCGTAATAATTTATATACAATTCAAATAATATCAAAAGAGGTAAAAAAAAGGCAATTAGCATATTAGGCTTAACATGTAAAAATCAGGTAATAAATAAAGCCAACTATAATATTTATTCTAAGCTCGAATTCTGAACCCTGAACCATGAGTTCCGGGTTCTTTTCCCAAGCGGAGTCGCCAGAGCTATCACACCTCCTTTTTTGCTACACCCCGGTAGGGGTATATAGGAGTGTTTTTTCCAACTTAAAGTAATAATCGAAACAGGATTTATTTTATACAAAAATCTGAGTCACCACTTGGGATAATTTTACGATGTCGCAAGTCACCGTTTCAAATCCCGAATCGAGGAAAAGATTGACTTTGTTTTACATGCGCACACAGAAATCTGGGTACGGAATTCTGTTAACCCGGGAGAAGGTGTTAGTCATTCCCGGATTCCGTAATTCTAGTACGGTCGCTCAACTATTATAATTGGCCTATTATCTGATCTTAATACATGTTTTAACCTATGATACAATTTATCTTTATAACCGCTTTTACTTAACTACTTTTTAGGAGAAACATTCAACATCATCTAAAATACGTCTTGAACCACGTCACATAAATGCATATACGGTCCGTGAAATATTTTATGTAACGTTGTAGAGATTTGGATTTGGGTCACATAAATGCACATCCGAGTTTGGGAGGTAATTTTTAAAATAGCCGCCTAAAGAAACTACGCACTTTCAAGTTTGTAAAGGCCATGGAAATTCAACTAAATGGCATGCCTCGATTTCTAAGGATTAAAATCAATTAAATGAGGGCCATGAATTTTAAGATTTTAGCTGGCACGGCATGCCTCGATTCCAATTTTAAAGGCAATTGAAATAAATTTTCGAGGGCCATAAATTATACATTTGGCTAATATGGTACACCTCAAACTAATTCAAAGTATCAAATAAAAAAACTAAGGGAATTTCTGATTTACTTTGGGCAGATGTTCAAACAAAATTATAATAACTAATGAACCAATAAAAGGTCCCATGCTGGCTACAGGCCTAATGGCCAGCTGCCAATTGTCATAGGATCAGGCATGAGACACAATTGGGCTTAGCGTGAAGCCCAGATAGGGAGCCCCGTCGCTGAAGGAGAAATTGGCGCAATTGGGCCAAAGAAGGCAGCCCAATACATTCGCTTAAAGATTAACTTCGTGATTCAGTATTCAATGTAAAATCAACTTAACAATTTTTGTCACATAACAATCTAAGGAAACATCACCATCCCAAAGAAAGGTCAAAATTCAATTGAGAAATGATTTAAGAAGCTCGTTGACGTATAACCAACGTTCAACATGATTTTTCCATACAAACAAATGCATGTATACTGACTAAAATTCCATCCTTTTCAATTCTTGTTATTTAAAAATGAACCACTACTGAATTCAAGCCAACATATGAAGATATAACCTACGAAACCAAATAGAACCCAAAATTAAACTCAAGATTCTAGGCTAATATTTTTTTAATGAAACAACATCGAAGACTTTTCCTCATTTTACCCTTGTGATCAAATTCAATAGTAGGCATCAAATCACTTGAAAATTGACACAACACCACCATACAACCTACAGGTTATTCCCTAGTGATATCCGTATTTCAATAATGACAAAATTTCAGCTATTATAACTAAAATTCAGCTATACAATTCTTAACATGAATCCTGAAAATGCATACTAAGTTTGCAGGCACAGTTTATTCTAGCATCAGTAAATCCATGTAACTTCAGTAATCAAATAAGCTGCTCAAGTTGAATGAACTAACTGTTGCATTTCAACTAACAAGATTCACATGATATCCATATTGTATACATCAGTTTCAAAAGAATTTAACCAACACTAGAGCTAGAATGATAAACGCAAGTCCAAATATAGAAGGATTCGAAGAGTCAATTTAATATATCAAAGGAACACACGACTAATCTCTTAAAAACATATATATATGTTCAACCTCATTCTCATTCATATGTAAGACCAAGTATTTTACATAGCTTTGATATGCAATTCACATGTTAATGGGATCCGAGAAGTGCCTGGAGATTGAAAGGAAACAAGAGAGGTGAGGAAACAGTAGTCAGCAACAGAAATCAGCTTGGAAACCAACTTATGTAACAGTATTTCACACAGAAGCTCAACACCTACTTTTAAAATCTCAAACTCAAACCATTTTCAACTCAAATGCAGAATCTTTACAGTTTTTCATAAATTCTAGATACCACAAAGATCATAAATCCCAGGCCAGATAGAATTTAAACATTTTTTGGAAGAAGATGCAGGGGAATTCAAAAGATTATTTTTAGAGTTTTTACCCTTTCAATTTTCAGCAATTTTTGGTCTTCAGTGTTTTCAGTGTAATTTTCTGACTTGAATATCAAGTAATGATGCTTTATAGGCAAGGTATTAGGGCAGCCTAAAGGGATCAATTTTTGCACTTTGCACCATTTGGAATTTTGGTTTTAGCTTATATACCCTTAGTGTAAAATTCAGAGCTTCAGTTTAGTCCCTACCCCAGCTTCCTAGAAGCTTCCTCAATCATTTATTCAGAGATTGATCTACCTAGAGTTCCTAAATTACCTTAAAACCCCTGTTATTTACCCTTCAATTAACTTGGTTTAAGTTAGACCACAATCCAAATAAACTAGCCTCTTAAACTAGGTTAGTGGTGACCATGGTTACTATGAGGGGCTTGAATACTCAGAAATGATTAAATGAAACCATAGAAATTAAAAAATCGAACACTGAAGGGCAAACTCAAATAACCTCATTTTAGGCTTAAACTAACTTTAGCTAATCAAAACTAAGAATTGAACTTGGCTATTAAAGCTAATAAGTCAAATCAAAGCAAAACAAAAAGAAACAAATAAAACTGAACCAAATGAAAAAAATAGAAAAATACTACAGTGCATAAAATTGATGAGAGAAAGGAGGGTTGGGGGGGAAATACCAAACATGCTGGAATGCCTTGACGACATGAGGCATGTCGATGGGGAGTGAACAATTGGCTTGGAAATTTGATGAACTCGCCGAACTCTACATCCCCGAAATGAATTAATATGAATGTCGATTGATTGTTCTCATTAAGAACAATCAAATAGCATAGATTATAATTCAAAACAAGTCCTTGAACGGAATTAGAAGAAGAAAGATATTAGGGATCGAATTTTCTCATGTTTGGGACAGGGAAGGTCTTGTTGGGGTTTTCCATAACTAAGCGTGTGGATAAGCTTTGGGGTGGTCTAGACTTTATCTGGTATGGGTTTGGGTAAATTAAGGTTTGAAGGTCCATGCTTCGATCAAAGATTCGACGAGTTCCACAATGATTCGAGGGAAACAAATAATGGATTCGTCATGAGGGGAGGAAAGGGTGCTATGGTGTAAATCTGGTGTGGATTAGAGGTCAACCGGCGCCGCTGGCGATTTCTGGTGGGCGGCGGACGGTGGTGAGAGGAGGGTATGATGAAGAAGATGATACTAGGTTAATGTTCTACGGTTTTCAGATAGTCTTATGTTATTGTGTGAGGCTTTACTGGCCATTCGATGAAGTGGAATGAAAGGCTCAGATTGATTTGTCCTCAAGAAACTCAAAACGACGTAGTATTGGACTGGTACTATGTCGTTTGAATTGTTTAGGAGTTTGAAAGTTGGACCGTGTTGGGGCATGGTTTGGGCTTATATTGGACGGGTTTGAAGGTAGAAATTTTGGGCCTTTTAAATGGTTTTAGTCCAAATAAGATTTCCCTTTTTTCCCCCTTCTCTTTCAATTTAATTTTATTTTTTCGAAATTCTTTTCCCCTTTTTTTACTTAAAAATCAAAGCTTAAATTAAATATTAAAACAAAACTAACATATAAAAAATCCTAATTAACTCTAAAAAATAATTGACACAACCAATTAAAAACTAAGTTTTAAAGAAAACTACCAAAATTAAAAATTAAACAATAAAAATGCAAAAATTGTTTTTTTTGGTGATTTTCCAATTTTATAAAACATTAATTTACTAATTAATCTAAAAATATAAAATTAAATCCTAAATGCAAATGCAACATAGTTTTGTATTTTTATTAAATAAAACAAACGTGTAGAGACAAATGCAAATATTCGACAAAAATGCCACAAAATTGCAAATAATGGGAGAAATTTGTTTTCTTGAATCTATGGGAGTAATTCATATAGGGCAAAAATCACATACTCACAAAATAAATATTTTATTATGATATGACCAAACCCATAAAGCTGCCTATGTATCCCCTCTTAAACGGGTATTAGGTCAAGCGTAGTTTAATTACATCAAATAAGAAAATGTAAAGTATCTAAGCATAGTATCTCTTGATTGCCTCTGAATTGATTGGTTTTGGCCAGACTTCTCCGTCCATTTATGCAAGTATGAGTGTTCCCCCTGTCAGTACTCTGTGAACCGTGTATGGACTTTTCCAGTTATGAGAGAATTTCCCTTAGGCCTCACCTTTATTTCGGAAGGTTTTCTTCAATACGAGCTACCCTGGAGCGAACTATCTTAGTTTGACTATTTTATTGAAAGCTCTAGACATTCTATGCTAATAAAGTTGGTCATGACATACTGCATTCATCTTCTTTCCATCGATAAGTGTCAATTGTTCATAATGGCTATTCATCCAATCTGCATTGCTAAGTTCAACTTTCTGTATAATTTTTAAAGAGGGAATCTCTACCTTGGTTGAGATAACAGCCTTGGTACCGTAAACCAACATGTAGAGAGATGCCCCAGTTGATGTGCGAACCGTAGTTCGGTATCCCAACAAAGAAAAGGGTAACTTCTTATGACACTGCTTGTAGTTCTCTACCATTTTCCTTAGTATCTTCTTAATATTTTTGTTAGCGGCTTCTACGACTCCATTTATCTGAGGTCTATACGCCATGAAATTATTGTGCTTGATTTTGAAAGCTTCACATATAGATTTTATTAGATCACTATTAAGATATGCGTCGTTGTCAGTAATAATGGACTCGGGAACACCGAAACGACAGACAATAGGATCCTTGAAAAAATCTGCGATGACTTTCTTGGTTGCAGCTTTGTAAGGTGCAGCTTCTACCCATTTCGTGAAATAATCAATGGATACCAAAATAAACCTGTATCCGTTTGAAGTAGTGGGCTCAATCGAACCAATAATATCCATTTCCCAGGCGTAGAATGGCCAAGGTGAGCTTGTTGCATTGAGCTCATTTGGCGGCACTTTTATCATATCGGCGTGCACTTGGCATTGAAAGCCTTTGCAGAGATACTTAATGCAATCTATATGGTCATCCAAAAGCAGCCTGCCCTGAGTATCTTCTTACCTAAGACAAAACCATTCATATGTGCGCTGCAGCTCCCAAGATGTATCTCTTCAAGTAACTTACAAGCCTCTTTTGCGTCGACGCATCATAGTAAACCCAAATTAGGAGTTCTTCTATACAAGCTCCCTCTGCTATGGAAGAAGTGATTTGACAATCTCCGGAACGTGCATTTCTGAGTGTGATTTGCATGCTCTGGGTTTTCTTTTTTTGATAAGTATTCTTTGATGTCATGGAACCAAGGATTCCCATCTACTTCTTCCTCGACATGAGCACAATATGATGGCTGATTATGGATCCTTACTTGAATGGGATCAATATAGTTCTTATTTGCATGTTGTATCATGGATGACAAAATGGCCAATGCGTCGGCAAACTCGTTCTGAATTTAGAGCACATCTCCTAATTCTATCTTTGTGAACCACTTTCTCAATTCCTGCACATGGTGCAGATATGGAAATATCTTT
This sequence comes from Nicotiana glauca, assembly GCA_026770625.1. Taxonomy (NCBI): domain Eukaryota; kingdom Viridiplantae; phylum Streptophyta; class Magnoliopsida; order Solanales; family Solanaceae; genus Nicotiana; species Nicotiana glauca. Next base: position 55,795 of record MU764954.1, read on the forward strand.
GAATTCTTGGTGGACCTCTCTCCTTTCACCTGGTGCACAAGCAAATATGAATCACCAATTAACAGTAACTTCTGAACGTCCATGTTGACTGCCATGTTGAGACCTAGTATGCAGGCTTTATACCATACCATGTTGTTGGTGTAGGGGAATCTGAGTTTAGCAGATACCGGATAATTATCACCCATTTCTAATACTAAAACTGCTCCAATTCCCACTCCTTTGAAATTTGCGTCTTTGTCAAAGAACATCCTCTAACCATCATATGCTTCGGTAATGTCTTCTCCTACAAATGATACTTCTTCACTAGGAAAATACATTTTCAAGGGTTCGTATTCTCCTCCCACAAGATATTCAACAAGGTGATCTGCCAGTGCTTGTCCTTTGAGCGCCTTTTGAGTTACAGAGACGATATCGAACTCACTAAAGAGTATCTGCCATTTAGCCAACTTCCCAATGGGCATGGGTTTCTAAAATATGTACTTCAGAGGATCCATCCTGGATATGAGGTATGTAATGTAGGCACAGGAGTAATGTCTCAATTTCAGGGCTATCCAGGTTAAAGCACAGCAAATGCGTTCAAGCAAGGAATACCGTGCTTCACAAGGTGTGAACTCTTTAGTCAAGCAGTATATGTCCTGCTCCTTTCTTCTTCTCTCGGCATGTTGTCCCAAAACACATTTGAAGGCTCCATCTAATATGGATAGATACAGTAGCAAAGGTTATCCTGGTTCTGGCGGTGTGGACAGATACTCCTTAATCTTATCAAAAGCTTTCTGAGAATCCTCTCCCCAGCTTGTTTCTGCATGTTTTATTAGCATCTTGAAGATGGGTTCACATATGACTGTGGACTGTGCTATGAAATGACTAATATAGTTGAGACATCCAAGGAAGCTCATCATATTTTTTTTGCTCTTGGGTGGTGGTAACTCCTGAATAGCTTTGAATTTGCTCGGATACAATTCGATCCCTTGACGACTGATGATGAATCCCAGTAACTCTAATGCGGGAACCCCGAATGTATACTTTGCGGGGTTCAATTTAAAATTGTACCTCCTTAGCCTGTCAAAGAACTTTCTCAAGTCCGCTATGTGATCTGCAACCCTTTTGGATTTGATAATGACATCATCCACATACACCTCTATTTTTTGTGTATCATATCATGGCAGATGATTCTCATGGGTCCCATATAAGTGTCTCCAGCATTCTTCGGACCGAAAGGCATCATGTTGTAATAGTATACACCCCACGGTGTGATAAAAGTTGTCTTGTATGTGTCCTCTTCATCCATCCAAATCTAGTGATAACACACGAAGCAATCTACAAAGGATTAGAGTTCATGCTTGGCACAATTATCGATCAAGATGTGTATATTTGGAAGTGGTAAGTCATCCTTGGGACTTGATCTATTTAAATCCCGATAATCAACACATAACCTGACCTTCTCATCCTTCTTTAGAAATAGCATAATGTTGGCTCACCAGATTGGATATTCAACCACACTGAGAACATTGGCTTTGATCTTCTTGGTAACTTCCTCTTTAATTTTCAGGCTCATGTCTGGTTTGAAATGTCTGAGTTTCCATTTTACTGGTGGACACATAGGATTAGCAGGCAACTTATGAGCCACTATGGAACTGTTCAAACCGGTCATGTCATCATACGACCATGCGAAGATGTCCTCATATTCCTTTAGGATATGAACGTACTTTTCCTTTTCTGTAGCTAACAAGTGAATGCTGATGCGGTTCTCCTTGACGGTCTTGGCGTCTCCCAAATTTACTGCTTCTGTTTCGTCCAGGTTGGACTTTGGTTTATTCTCAAAATTTTCGACCTCCTTGAAAAATTCCTTGGGTATCTCATCTTCTTCCTTTTAGTCACCTACGATTATCGAGGAACCCACGAACTGCTCATTGGCTCGCCCTTTCCACTACCCCCGCGGTTCCTATAAGTATATCGACTGTCTTTGGCACTCCTTATTTTACCACATCTTCAAATTTACGAGTCAGAACCCATTGTCTCTTCCACTCTTCCATCTTGTTTTTAGAGAAATTTTTGCCATTGGCATGGCTAGGACTTCTAGAACAGTTCCTCAGTGGAACAATGCTACAACATCATCTTTATCATCTAAGGAGAAAACCAGAGTGATTCCTTCTTTAGAATAGTGTACCCCACCTAATATCGATATGTCAAAAGATTTTGACATCGATGCCACTTCATCCACACCGAGCCGGTGTGAGCACGTGTCCCGATACATTAGTGTCGTGACCAATATTAACATGGTGAGGACAGACTATCGATGGAGCGAGATAGTGTAGGTGGAGATTCCCGGTCCTAACGATAATATAACAAAACATAATGCCGGTTCTATTCAAGTGTATACCTACCCATTCAGCTTCGATCCCGATAATTTATTCAAATCCTCTCCCCGAAGATAGAACCGGTTATCCTTGACTTTTATGACAAATACCAATTGACGCTTGGTCAGATCTACCCTTATTTCTGGAAGATAGTGTTGATGCTTTGCCATTTCAACGAAGGGGTTGAGGGTTAGACATTTACCCTCAATAATTTGATCAAGATGTATAGCCCTCGATTTAATCGAGGTTTGACCAGGCTCCATCATTGATCCTATAAAATCATTTTTCTCAAGTTTCGATGAAGGAAAGGATCGAGAGTGGATGAGCAGATTTATTCGGGTAAAGACCTTGCATATCATCTCGACCCCGAGAATGCCCTTTCGGGAGAGGTGGAATGCCCAACACAAGTGATTTTCCCTTAACCACTTTTAACTATTCTTCTTTTTAAATAACGATCTATCGGTGCTTCCTGTAGCCGCTGCTTGGTACCCCGAGGCAATTTCGGATTTATCGGGATGGATTGTGTGGTTGGACGGGGCGGTCCCATATCTTGTTCAGTCTTGGACCGACCTAGCCAAGGAGCAATGGGTCTTCAAGAATCACAGTAGATTTTCCTTACCGCCTATGTCTCATATTTGTGTTTCCCCCCGCGCACTTGTTCAGGTCGTGGCCAGAATAAGCTGATAAGGCTGCCCCCTGGTGGTGAAGTATGGGCTTTGGATCTCAGCACGGGAAAGAAGAGGAAAATCAAGGTAGCTGTTGTCCTTCCTATGACAATGAAATCTAGGTCACTCAATCGTTGAGCCGCTGTCGAGACCTCTGCTTTGACTTGAGGGTCAAACCTTAACATCGAGGAAGAGGATGATGATGAACGTTTATTAGTGCAGAGGATGAGGTTAAACGTGAGAGCCTCGCAAGCGCCTCAATCAAAGGCCACAAAGTCTAGAACGGTCGACTCTAGTAAGTCTCAGAAATGGGAGACCTTTGAAAAGGGTGTTAATGCAGTCTCTGATCGCACAACCGGGTTTGACATAGTTTCCGCCAGAGGGACCGCTGTCGTCGATTTGCAGAGTTTGGGCTTGGAGGTTTTCAGGAGCAACGGTTGTCCTTTGGGGAAGTTCGTGATATGGGTGACATTATCTCATGCTTTCGGGTCTCGTTGCGGGAGCTGGCTGACGCTCAAGATGCGAACACCGTCAAAGCAGGGGTCCCTCTCGGGGGGGAGGGGGGCTTATTTTCCAATATGTTTGATGGCGTTAGCGATAATATCGGTCTCGATGTTCCTGGTGCCCTAAAAGCGACATAGAGATCCTTGCAACATGTGCTATCTATTTTTTATGTACTCCTTTAATCTCTGGGTGTCGTTCTTCATTTTAATAACTCTTCCACTACGTCGCACTGCAAGGATACGTACGATCACGTCCTCTTTCCGCTCCACAAGGATCTTTGATACCATGATAAAGAATGTAAGAATCTTACCTCGATGTTGCGAGATTCGAAGGCTCGCTCTGCCTGGGGAGGGAAAGAACTAGGAGAGCTCCGAGCTGCATTGGAGACAGCGCTCTAGGAAAAGGTCGTCCTTGCTACGCATGTATTTTTCCTTGCCTATACCAGACCTCTGCTCCCGTATTCTGATACAAATTGGTTTACCTTTCTCTCGTAGGTCGAGCAAAATGGTTTTCAGATTGGTCAACTGATCAAGGAGATCTTTGGGCTGAGGAAGCAAAGTGAAGCAGCGGCAGGGGAGTTGGCGATGTCCCGTGATCTTCTCAGGAATTCTCACAAGAAGGTTGCTACCTTGTCCGCGGCCAAGTGTGAGGTTGAAAGAAATGTTGCCACTTATCTTTAGGACGCAACCACAACGCACAAAATTGCTCATGACGTATCGATAGCAGCTGAGCAGAGGCTAGCTCAAGCTATTAAACATGCTAAGGTGGAGGAGAGGAGAGAGACCTTGCAGGCAATCGGGGCTAGAGGTATCGACCAGTGAGCTAATCTCGAGGACGCCCGCAATTTGGAGAAAGAACTGATACTTTTAGTTTCTCCCAATGAGGGCGGAGATAGTGGTGATAAGGAGTGGCTTCCTAGTCGTTTTTCATCCTCTATTTTTACCTTTTGTATGCACCCCCTCGAGGATAGATTTTTTAAAGATGTATCATGTGGGTATGTTATTGGCAACGTAAAAAGAAGGGATTTTCTTCCTATCAGTTTTTCAGCCTCTTTTTGTCCCTTTGCTTTTGCGTGTTGACCTTTTTCTTTCGACATTTGACTTTCGATATAAGGGAGCCCCGAGTCCTGGGGTAGTAACATTTGCTTGATCTGGTGAGAGGGGGCCTGTGGTGATTCTGTCATTACATTTCCCAAGGAGAGGGTGACGTTAATGCTGCCAGAATTAATTGGCCTTTTGGGTAGGTGGGTAGTTTCTATTTTCCCCTATATATTATTTCTTGTCCCTCTCGAATGTTGATTTTGCTGCTTTGATAAACTATCTCTTTCGCAGAGCTTGGCTTTTTGTGCTAGTTCTTACGTTGCCCCTAATTTCAAAAAATTTTCTCAGATACACATCTTTCCCCTCTACTCTACTACTCTATCATAGTATGACCGTTACGTCAACGCCCGATAGCTGAGTGGAGGGGATTTCCTCCAATGCTCCGTATTTGGTTGGTAATAGTGACTCACCGCCGATGCTCGGTGATCAAGCCTCGGGGTACCCTACCTCGAGCAGAGCCATCACGTTGGGGAGGCCTACCAATATTTTGGATCATCGGTCACATGTCGAGGGTTATTTCACAGTGGAAGAGGAAGACCTTGAAATGATTATAAGGTGCGATATTACAAGTACCTTTTCCTGAGGAGAGAGTCATGACATATGTTGAGGTATTTTAGAGCGTATACACGCATATTTTCATGTTGGGTTCCCCGGATCGGATCCTACATGATTTCTGTTGGAGATATAAGGTTACCTTGGTGGAAATTCGTCCCTTCCTTTGGAAAATATTGCAGACGATGATATATTTTCTCAATAAGGGCGGGATAGAGTTTACCCTCAGTCATCCTGTGAGGTTATATCAGCCACTGTGTTACCGAGGTTTGATTGCTCTTCAACATCAATACACCTGAGCTTCTATTGTCGGTAGTGAGGAGGACGAGGACCGTGGATGGATGAATCAATTTGTTCGGATTCGAACAATCGATGTCATTCCTAGAGAGTTTTTGTCGTTTCCCGATAAATGGAACTTCACATGTAAGTATCTCATCTTAATTGTGATTGATTTGATTGGAGGCAGGCTCTGTAACGATATCTTTTCATTATATATTTGTAGCAACTCATTGGTTGCAAAATAAGGTACCCGACTTATCCGAGTGATATCGTAAGCTGTCACCTTGCTCAATTCATGATAGGTGCCGGTGGCGAGATCTGTCCAAAGGGAGATAGGAGGCGAAGCATCGTGGTAGGTGCCCAACACTTTGTTTCCTAAAAAATGGCGCCTTTCCTACCGGCTTATTTAACTCAAATGTCATAGGTGCCGGGGGCTATTTTGAAATGAGGTTGTACCCTCCCGGGGAGAAGGATAGAATGTTAGCCTCGGGATCGAAGAATCATGACAAACTAAAAGATGCTTGGGGATGTGAAAGGGCTTGCAGTAAGGCGACTACTTCTCAACGGTTGAGAAGAAGCAATTTTGCCGATCAACTACCTTTTGAAGGCGGTAAGCCATTGGATATTACTTCAACCTTTGGTGAGCCTCAGCGGCTTGGCCTCATGGTGTGTTTGATTGATATAAGATTATTCCGGCCCGTGCCTTTCTCTCTCTTTCTTCCCCTTTTTCTTTTATTTAGCTTTCCTTCATAGGCCTTTGAAATTCTTAAATGCGAGCTGCTTCGTATTGAAGCCCCATTGCGAGAGGCTTTGGATAGGGGGGAAATCCCTCAAGCTTCATTGTGTGGAAAAGGAAAGCGAGTTGGTCTCCCTTCGATGCTAGACAGACAGGTTCCGGAGCCGTGAGATCCGCCTAGGAAAACTGGTAACCTATATTTCATGTTGGCTTGCACTTGCTCTTTTTACCTTGTCATCTTCATATTTTGGTGTTTCAGTTGGATGACAAAATGGAGGAGCTGGGACAACTCTAGGGCAAAGCTGGTCGAGCCACATGTGAACTCAACAAGCTTCAAGCCCATGTAAGTGCCCGTCACATGGCCAAAGAGAAGGCCTTAGCTATAGTTTATTCTCTTGAAGCACAAATCCAGACTGAGCGTGCAAATGATTCTGCTCGAGCGAATATGATCGTAAGGCTCTCGTCCGAGCTTTCGAAGATGAAGACCGAGGTGGTGAAAGTTTGGGCCGAGTTTATGATGAGCAACACCGGGGCAGGACAGAAAATGGCAACCTATTTAAAGAGCATTGTCATTGCCAAGGCTGAATTGAAGAGAGCACTTGATCGTGAAAGCAGCAGCAGGGAGCATACGAGGTGCAGATCCCGGAGGGAAGTTCTCGAGGAGATTGATGTCAGGGGCTTTGATCTCTCGGAAGAGATCAAGCAAGCCATATGGGAAGAGTATGATGCCAAGTTCCTTCGTTCCAATGCCGAAGATGGCAAGGAAGGGGGCGCCGGGCCATAGTCACCAAAGGGAGAGATTTATTTCATGACTTATTCTTGTGTACATAGCTTTCATAATATGACGTAAATGGAGCATGTATTTTATCAAACCATAAGTAAAGAGGGGGGAAGCCTGCAATTTGTACTTTCTGTGTTTCTATTTGTCAAGATCTCAATCATGTCGATTCGACCTTTGAATTAGCAGGAATCTTTGAACCCATGGTACGACCCTAACGTTTATTAGGCTGGCGACAACAACTCTTACGCCTTGGGTCGAAGTGACCTCTTATGTATGTGGCCTTGAGGCTCGTTAAGCTGGCGATAATGGCTCCCACGCCTTGCCCTTAGGCATATATAGTTAACTATTTTGGGTTTGGTCTTATAATCGGGTTACGATTCGAGCTTATTCTCACCCTCTAGCTTTCAAATTTTTTGCTGGCGATAGGGCTCTTATGCTTTTATGTGTAGCCCTTACGCATATACAGGCCTTGTTTTCCTCTCGTTAAGGACTTTTGAAATGATGTTTCCTAACCCGTCGTCGGTTCGTGAAGAACCTTGATTATATGTCGTTAGCGGCCATATTCGAGCACCTTGTGAGGTTTAGCTTGTAGGTTGAGTAGCTTGAAGCCTTGTGATTTGGAGCAGACATGGTTGAAGCTTTTTTGCCTACCGAGGGTAGCTTGTTTTAACTAATTCATGTTAAAGTAGATTCGAAGTAATGGCTTGTCATTTTATAGCGACGGTTGGGCATCACCAAGTCGCTTTAATTTGGCTGGTAGAGTCGTATGACCGTAGTTATTTGTTTTTGGCCGTAGCTTTTTATTTTGAATGTAGTAGTTTAGGCATCTACATCGAGAGTATGCTCTTTCAAGTGTCTTACAAATGTGACGTATAGCCTAAATACTAGGATTGAGTTTATGCATGTAGTAAGGTCTGACAAAATTTTCATGCATGTTGTGGTCTTACTGTTTTGTCATGACTGTTAAAGGCTTACAATTTTTCCATGCCTATTGAGGTCTTACAGTTTTGCCATGCCTGTTGAGGTCTTACAGTTTTTGTTATTATATTAAACTGACCTTGCTAGACCGAGCTTACTCGCTCAGGGTCTTATGGCCTCGGGTTTTTAAGTGAGTGGCGATTGACGACAGTCCCCGAGTCATCGAGTTTACTCAGGCTCAGGGGCCATTACTCGTGATATTGGAATTGCCTTATTAAAGTCTTTTATGACCTTTGAGATTTCGACCCTAGCACCATGTGCTTCTTGAGTCTGTGATGCTAGTCTCCGAGTGTTCGGGATAATTTTCCTTTTTGGGGGCATTTCGTAATCCTTGTGTTGCCTCATGAGGGCTTATGAGTATGGAGTTATGATGCAAGGGCATGCGGGTGCCGAATTATTAATGCTAGTCTTCGAGTATTTCGGTTCATTCTCGACGGAGGAATCCCTGCTATGAAAATGTTGAATTTGCTTTGGAGTACGAGGTGCTTTGGCGAAAGATATTCTTTGATTTCTTGGCATAAGTACATGTTTTTTTTGCTATTGTGAGCCTGGCTTATGCGGTCATGGTTAACTCGACCGTTTGGCTCGGTACATCATTTCCTTAGTTTGAACTTGGCATGTCGTTCCCCATTTACTCCGAGTGGGAGACGTCTCAATGGGGTGCCCTCCAGTGTCAGGGGTTGATTGCAGAAGAAGCCTTCTAAGCTTGTTGGATTCTTCTTAGGTAGCGCGTGGACGTTGCCTTATTAAAAACCTTGCCGGCAAAAACCCATTTCGGGATAAAAAAACTCGATCGAAGGAAAATAGTGCAGCAGACGCCTCAAAACCTCGAGGTCCTTGAGCCGGGTCGGCATCTTGACTTCTTTGGTCGATGTCATGTGCAAGAGTTATCGTGATGTAAAAGATAGAAAAAAGAGGGGAGAGAGATTATACTTTAGTGGTGATGGTGCCCTTGGGTTCTGGAATTCATTGGGCGCATGTGATATGGTTGTTTGTTTGAATATAACTGAGGGGGTGCATTAAAAATCATGTGGATGACATGTTGGGGTTCGTGTGCTTTGTTATTTATGGTTTCTTCTCTTTCTCTGGACTAATTTTTAGTTCGGTGGCTGAGGAATTCCCGAAGGTGTCCATTATCGAGTAGTCAAGCCACTTCCTCCTGGTGTTACCTACAATCCTCGGTTCTATGCCCGTGCAAACTGTGAAACTCACATGAAGTTGAAGTTCCTTTGGGAAGGATCCGAGTGTATAGGTTTGGGCTATTTGGTGTCCCTGAGTTTGCTGATGGCGAACATAATTTCCGATATATCGATGTTAAAGTTGTATGCTGATATGCAAGGTGTCCCCGTTGGCCATGTGTCCCCATCAAATCCACCTTGACTGAGGAGTCCTCGAGGGTTCTATCCTCGTTTTACCAATCGATCATTGGGAGGCAGATTGCATCGTGGGATATTCCTTCTATCTTCAGGGTACGGCTGATACCTCTATTTGTTCGATTTTGATTCCTCACTACGAGCCTTCTCGGGGATATCAAGCCCGAGGGGCCTCCTAGCTGGTCGTCCTACATCCTGATTTTTGACTGGTATCAATTGTTGACGTCCGGCCAGGTTATGGCAGGATACTCGATATAATTTTCTTTCAACTGCCTTGAGGCCGCTGAGCTTCATCCATTTAGGACCTAAGTGAAGCCCTACACCGCCCAGTCATCGAAGATCGGTGGCAGTTCCATCCATTCTGTTTGGAAGCGAGATACGAATTCTCGAAGCATTTAATTCTCCCTCTGCTTGATCTTAAATACGCCGGCCTTTCTTGTTGCTACTTTGATGACACTGGTATGTGCCTTTATGACGGAGTCTGCTAGCATGCCAAATACGTCTATGGAGTTGGGAGCTAAATTGTGATACCACATCATTTCCCCATTCGAGAGTGTTTCTCTGAACGTCATTAGTAAGACATATTTGATCTCGTCATCATTTAAGTCGTTGCCCTTTACCGCACTTGTATAAGCACTGACCTATTCATTGGGATCTGAGTTCCTATTGTATTTTTGGAGTTCTGACATTCTGAACTTCATTAGAATGGGTTTTGGGGTTGCTTCTGCTGGGAATGACTACTGCAGAAACTTCTTTGAATCTACATATTTTAGGATCGGGGGTACGCCCGGGATTTTGTTGACCCTAAAGTTGTAGGTTTCAACATTTATGTCTTTGGCTGCTATCATTCTCTTGCCTGACTCGATCCTTTTGGTGAGGTCCTCGAGCATTTTTACGATTGCAAGATCGGATGCCGCTCCGTTATTGCTTGATCGCTTAGGTACCTATTCGGCCAGAGGAGTAACTCCCAGCCCTACCATGCTAGGAGTCTTCGAATGGCTTTGTAGCTGAGCGATAGCCAACTGTTGTGCCTGCAACATTTCAAAAATAACATGAAACTAACTTCCTGTTCTTCTTGAGGTAGAGTTTATTGGGCTTTCTATTTGTCGCCATGGTGCATACTTCTGTCGGTGCGCGAGATTTCATTGACTTATTGCGCGTCCTATGAATCTGCGTCTGCTAGAATTGGTTCTGGTGCATTATCGGGGTTCTGTGGTGGTCAACTGACAACTGGAACGGCCACCGCATTTTCCCGTGGTTTTCGAGGTTGTCGTTCTGAAATCTGTTCACCGAACCAAACATTCCGAACTGAAATTGAAAATCTTGGACAAGAAAAAGTTTGAAAGATAACTTGCATTGTGTAATAAAACCAGCAAGAAAATAATCATTGTTATTTTTAGCACCATGGTGGGTGCCAAACTATTTACCGTAAAAATGGTAACGACAATTAAATTTGTTGATGGGACGCTAAAAATACGTGATCTATTTTTATGCTAGTTGTTACAATAGTTGATGCTAGATATATGAGATTAAAGGACAAAATACGAACTAAAATGGGGTAATGATTGAACTAGTGGAGCTTGCTATTCAGTCCTCGGACTGGCTGATGAGGGGCCTCGAGGTCAATGCCTAGGCTCGGGCTCGAGTTGTTGGGGGTAAACGAGAAATGGATAACAGTTACAAGATAATTAATGGAGGCTCTTTATGTCCAATAATATACGATAAATGAAGAACAAGTATGAAAGTAATGAATGAAAGTGGTAGCCTCGAACAAGCAAGTTAGAGAAAAAAGAGAGAGAGGTGTTATTGATATTATATAGAGTAGTTGGAGCAACAACAACCCCTTAAAAAGTGGTGAGCATCCCCTTTATATAGGAGGTGAAATATAATATAGTAGATGGTTCATTAATTGTAAAGATATGGAGATGGGATGGCCAGATATGCTATCAGATTCTACCATTGCAATCTGCTCGGCTTAGGAGTCCCCCATCCTCGACATTGTCGTTGGGTCGAGCGTAAATGAACATCGAGGGAGAGAACCCGACTGCAACCCCACATCCTCGAGATATTCTATATGAATCCCCGATAGCACCTTAATGGCAAGAAATTGGACCTTCCGATTTTACCGTATACAACTGTATTGGTTTGGTGATAGCTTGGAGGTTCTTTCCCAACCCTTTGCTATATTCATATCCAGACCATGTTAGTATGCTTTCTATTTTGGTACCCCCACCACTTATCCTTCTTAACAACATTGACCCGTTTAATGTGATGATATGTTTCCCCTTCTAGCCTTCTTCTATGTCCAATGGCTGGGATGGTTTGACTATTATAGATGGGGTTACTTACATCTCCATGAATGACTACTTCCTGGCTGTTCCGTTCAAACTTCACGGCTTGATATAATTTGGAAGGCACAACTCCTGCAGCATGGATCCATGGTTGGCCCAACAGAAGATTATATGAGGTTGTTATGTCAAGCACTTGGAATTCAATATCGAACCAAGTTGGCCCCATTTGAAAGCAAATATTGATTTCCCCAATCGTGGCCCTCTGGGACCCATCGAAAGCCTTCAGATTCATGCTTCCTGCCTGAATTTGATGGAAGCCTTTGTCCAACCTGTTCAGGGTGTCCAATTGAAAAATATTTAAGCTCAAACCTCCATCAACCAAGATCCTAGCAATGAACTTATCTTCAAATTGCACTGTGATATGCAATACCGAATTATGATTCAAACCCTCAAGCGGTAGCTCATCTTCGTGGAAGATAATCTTATGGCTCTCCAGCACTTGCCCAACCATGTTCGCCATTTCACCGCCAGTGATCTTATTGGGTATATAAGCCTCACCCAGTACATTTATCAAAGCATTATTGCGTGCCTCTAAATTTTGTAACAGTGGCAACATAGATATTTGTGCAGGGACATTGTTCAAATGGTCAACGATAGGTTATTCTTTTGCTTGAATTTCCTCCATAGGTCATCTGGCCTGGTCTCAATAATAGGCTGCCTAGTAGTGGCCTCCTTACTTGAACCTCCCATGTGTTCAGGTGTATAGACTCTTCCAGTTCTAGTCATCCCTTGGCGGCGTCAGGTTCCTCTATCTTGGCTTTCCCTTTCCGTCGAGCCTCGGCAACATAATCCTAGGGTATTGCTTTTGAGTTGAATAGGCGTGTGGTTGATACTGTCACAGTAAAAGGTGTGGCCACTTCTATTGCAAATGGACCGTAGGTGGCTGTGGGCAGGGCCACTTTTACCTCGAATACAACTGGTGCAGTTACCTCAATATCAATTGGGGACCGAGTCTGCACCATCATATAAGTAAGTGTGACTGCAACTTTAAAGTCTTCGCCTTCTCGAATAAGCCCAATCGACCCCTCAGGGTCCCTTTCTTCATTTGTCTATATCACATGTACACCATCACCTCTATGATTAGGGAGGGGATTGTTGCGGACATTAGGTGCAACTTCCTTCTCCTATGTGACCTTGTTGTTAATTAGCGTCTGGATCATATTCTTCAATGTTCGGCACTTAGCAATAATGTGCCCTTTCATGCCAGAATGGTGCACACAATTTTTGTTTGGAGTGACCCATTGGGATGGATTTTCTAATGCCACAACATGAATAGGAGTGACATAACCTGCGTCTTTTAACCTTTTATACAGTTGGTAGATAGGCTCAGCAATGGTGGTGTATTGTCTGGGCTGCTTGCGGTCGAAGTTGGGTCTTCGTCTTGAATAGTTTTGGTGAGCTGGTTGTGATTGGTAGTGGGATGGGTGGGAGTTGTACGTGTGATAAACTATGGCTAGTTGGGAATATCTGGGAGTCGAAGGTTGATATGTAGGTGCTCATGCTTGGTATGTGGGTAGAGGTACTTGATATGTTGGTGGAGGTGTTTGACATGTGGGTGGAGGTTTTTGATAGGTGGGTGGAGGTGTTTGATATGTGAGTGGAGATTTTGGGCCCTAGACCACCATTACTACCCCAACTTCTCTCTTTTTTCATATGCCATCTGATTGTAGTGCCTTATTTGTGGCTTGCAGTGCCTCAAAATTTGTTACCATCTCGCTCTTAATTCCTTCCTTGATCCTTTCCCCAAGCTTGATGATATCAGAGAATTTGTGATTTTTGATGACGATCAACCTCTCATAATATTGCAGATCCTGTGCCCTGAAGAAGAATTTATTCATTTGTTCTTCTTCCAAAGCATGCCTGGCCTTGGCTGCTTCTAACCTCTAATAAGTAGCATACTTAAGGAACGTCTTAATAGGTTTCTTCTTATTATTCTTAATGTAGAAGACATCTGGTGCATTCCCTATGTTGAACCTAAATCGGTCCATGAAATCTGATGCCATGCTTACCTAATTAGACCATTTCTTGGTATTCTTCCTGATATACCAACACAAAGCATCTCCAGTAAGGCTCCTCATAAAGAGCTTTATCTGGATCTTTTCATCTTTTCCGACCCCAACAAGCATGTCAAAATAGGTCCTTAGATGAGCCTTGGGATCACCTGTACCATCAAACATCTCAAACTTGGGAGGTTTGTACCCCTCTGGAAGTTCAACATCCGGCTACATGCACAGAGCTTCATAGTTCCAACCTTCTATCCCTCTTTCGCCTTCAACACCTTGAACTTGGCTTGTTAACTTCTTGAGTTCTTTGTCCATGTTTTTAATGACCAAGTTCCTCGTGGAGGGTTCCGGTTCACAGTAGATTGGTTGGGTAGAATGAGGTATAGTTTCCACGTATATATGGTCGCTTTGATGGGTGCAAGGAACTTGGTTGTAGTGACGGTCATTGGTGACGTTTTGGGGATCGGGAATGGGTTGTGGTGTGTTTTAAGGCATGTGGTAGGTGGTGGTTGATGGATACTAAATTGGTTGATGATGATTGTATGGTAGAGTTGGTATCGACAATGGATTGATGTTTTGGGGTGGAGTTGCGTATTGATTTCCTGCGGTAGGATTTTGTGGCTTTTGTTTTTGTGTGTTCTTAGGAGTTGTTGGGTTCTTTACGTTTTGTTGGTGGACATCGGGGACATTGAGGGTGAGTGACAGGTTTGCCAAATTGCGGACCTGCTCAAGTTCTCCTAACAGTTCTAGTATCTTTTGTTCCTGTAGCAAAAGTAGGTCATTTGGGGCCAGATTACTGCAACCATATGAGGTTTCTGCATTCTCAATATTCACCTTTCGGATACCACTTAAGCTATCCATCTTTGTCTTTCCTTTGCCCTTTGTGTTTCTTAGAGGAGGAGAGGAGGTAGATGGCCTCTGGATCTGGTATAATATGCTGATGAGTCCAGTATGAGCGAACCAGCATAAGGGGATGAGAGTAACAATAAAAATAAGTAAAAACAGAAAGGTAACAAGTCGGTGAATATGCTAAAACATTTGCTGTATTTAAACACATATTGTGGAAATGTAAATTTATATCCTATTTTGGGAACCTCGTTGTGCCCGAGGTAAGGTTAATGACAAATAAATTTGGAGAACTTTACTGCCAATAAATGCTTCATTTCATAATATAAATTTAGACTAATCAAAAAAAGATAGTAATAAAATAAGTCAGTATTGTCACTTTGTCTTATTACATTTTTAGGAAAAAGTAAATAAATCTAGCCTATTTAGTCCAGAAGGACCTTCCCCAGATTAGATCTTCTGGACTCCATCATATTTATCCCCTAGCACGTGCAGCCCTAGCAGTAAGTAGGCTCTGGCAAAATGTCCTCCTTTAGTTTTTTCAGCGTTCTGGCAATTTTAACCCTCTTTATGACTTTGCCTTCAAGCTCTACTATTCCCCGCTCCAGGTAATCTAGTTTATTGTTGGATGTGATTGCCATCTCTTTATTTAACCTCACATTCCTCTCATGTATTTCCTGGTGCTCATTCTCTGAGTCGTGGACCCTCTTGCACAGCCTATTGTACTTGACTTGAGCTTCAGCTTTCTTATCTATGATTTTGTTCCTCGACTTGTCCCTGGTGTCACTATCCCTTTCAGATTGTCCTATAACCCTACCTAGTAGAGAGGCTCAAACCCTACATGATATTTGTATGTCTCAATGGTATTCTTCTCCACAATGATTTTGCAGTGCCACATGTGCTGAGCTTGGCACTTGCAGGGGACTTCGTCATCTTGAAAGTCTGCCTTGAAATGACTCATCCTGACAACCCTTGGTACAACCTATTTCCTACCTACTTTCCTCATAACTCACATAGGGACATATGGGTATATCTGTCTCAACCCGATCAGCACCAAGTGCGGAGCATCCCTGGATCTAATAATAAATTCATCCATTCGGAACCATTCAAACATCAACTGCACCTGTTTCTTGGCCAGATTGTCGAAGAACTCTACCTATTCTTTGGCATTTTCCGGTTGAACTAATCTATCTAGAATGTAAGTCATTTTCTTAATGTGGTGGAAGGCAGTATGGTCGTTCCAAGCCCTTCACAGAAATTCCTGACAATAGCGACCCTTTTGGAAATGCTCCAGCAACCATAACTGCAGCAACAAATTACAACCTTCGAAAGGCTTGACCCCTATCTGATAGTGTTACAGAGCCATGTAGATGTCGGCTATAATCATGGGGACTATTGTATATGTCTGCCCATTAATCCCTTCAATCAGAGTCTTGGTGACCGTCGACAACCTAGTGTGGATTCTTTCTTTTTCATTTGGAACTCTATCAGGCCTAGAAAGCACACAATGAATAGAAACACTCTGCGGTGGATGTGACCCAGATAAGTGAGAGAGATCTTATAATGGTAAGTGTGGAAAGAATTACTATGGTCGTGCCTATCGTACATGTATTCGAAAGTGTATGAGTTCAAATAAGACGCCGTAATTTCTTGCTATCAAGTCATTTCGGAAGAATACTTCGAGACCCCGAGGACCCGAAGTTGCGACTGAGTCCCTCCCTCGGAGCTCGTTAAGGCCCGACTCAAAGTAGACGAAGATCGAGGCCAAAGCAATAGGGGAATTCCCAAGGCACGCGACTAAGTCTAATAGAGCCGACCTACCCAGAGCCTGTGTCGAGGCGTCACATCTAGTCGTCCCATCTCCATGATTTTTAATTAATGTATGATGAACTATAACCAGATTCACATTCTATATAAAGGGAATCCGTACCACTTTGTAGGGGGCGACGATTGATCCAACTATTCTACACAAGAGCAATAATATCGCTCTCTCTCTCTCTTTTTTCTCTCTAACTTACTCACTCGAGGCTACTTTTTACATTTATTGCTTTCACACTTTCTCTTCATTTATTGCTTGTTATTGGTCATAAAGAGCCTTATTTAATCATATATTAATTGTTATCCCTCTCCGGTAATCCCCTATAGCTTGAGCTCGAGCCGGATATCGACCTCGAGGCCTTCCATCGGCGAGTCCAAAGCCCGGGTAACGAGCCTTTCGCTTTGATCACGGCCCCGTTTCAATGTGCATTTCATCATTAAACTTCATACACCTAGCACCAACTACTATAAAAATTAGCATAAAAATAGATCACGTATCTTTAGAATCCCATTTATAAATTTAATTGTTGTTATCATTTTCATGGTAAATAGTTTGGTGCCTACTGTGGGGCTAAAAATAATAGTGATTATTTTCTTGCTAAGTTTCATTACACAAATACAAGTTATCTTTCACACCTTTTTTTGTCCAAGATCCTTTGATTTCAGGTCAAAATATCTCGCTCGGTAAACAGAGTTGAGAATGACAACCTAGAAAACCATGGGAAAAATGGCGTGGCCATTTCGATTGTCAGCGCACCACCACAGAATCTTGATAACGCGCCCAGACCGATTTTAGGGGACGCGGATTCACAGGATGCACAACAGGTGTTGATACCCAATTTTTTCTAGGTATTTTTTATATGCGAAATACTTTCAAAATAGCATGTACGTGCATATATAAGCAAACCCAAAAGTTTTGATATTTTTCCCTAATTTTAAAGATTTTAAAATCAATTTATTGTCTATTTTTAGCAGTACAAAATCCGATAATTATTTCCAAGATAACCATTTTGGTGAATAACTTATTTTTATTCTCATATCTTCACCAAAATATAATTAATGTGATTTTTTAATATTTTTTTACAAATTTATTTGGTATTTTAAAGCTAAATTGCATGTAATTGCAATTATAACCTATTTTACGATTAGTAGCATTTTATAATTATAAAATTATTTCCAATATTTTTTAAATTTATATTTACACATTATTTGTTGGCTCAGTACTTCTAATTTACTTTTGAAATCATTATTACTATTTTATAAAATGAGAAAGGAAAATTGGCTATTTAACATCTAGCCCATTTCTATTTCAATTACAACCTTATTTCTTTTCAATTTTAGCTTCAATTTAACCCCAGCCCATCAGATTTAATTAAATCCAATTAGCCCAAGACCCAACCAAATTCGCCCCAGCCTAGTCCCTAAATTAACACGGCCTAGCTCCGAACTAATCTGAGCCGTTGATCAAATAAGATCAACGACCCAGATCCCTTTTGCATAATTAAACCCTCACCTATCCCCTACCCCCTTCCCCCCATCTCATTTTTGAGACTCCTCATCTCTCTCTATCTCTCATTCTCTCTCTCTCTATCTGGTACTCTCTAGAAGCCCCTTGGCCTCTCCCCTCTGACGGGGTCTGTTCACCTTCTCCGACCAGTTTTCTCATCGGAACTTATGGCTCCTCACTATCTCTTGGTCATCTACCCGCCTCTCAACCACTCAGTGATATTCTAG
Organism: Nicotiana glauca; assembly: GCA_026770625.1. Taxonomy (NCBI): domain Eukaryota; kingdom Viridiplantae; phylum Streptophyta; class Magnoliopsida; order Solanales; family Solanaceae; genus Nicotiana; species Nicotiana glauca. The sequence goes on from MU764954.1 coordinate 73,872, forward strand.
TCTCCTTAGATGAACCTGGAGCGGTTCACTCAACCCCTATGGGTCTCTTTCCATTTCTCGGCCAATCCCCGACTGTTTGAGTAAGTTTACAGTCTCTCTGGCTAAATCTATGTCGTTCATGAGGTTTGCCCTCTTTTCTGGGTTCCACGAAACCCTAGTCCTCTATATTTTGGGTTTTCTTTTAAGATCCGTTATATATTTACGGTTCTATGAAGTTTCTTCGTGTTTTTCTCTGAAAAATTCTGTTTTTAACATTTTCAAGAACTAGGGTTTCTCGACCATGTTCTCAAAATAGCTCTTTGATTTTTAAAATGCCTCTACTGTGTTTAACCAATTGTTTTATGCTTTCTTGTTGCCTTTATTGTTATGCTGAAACCCCAATTTTTGGTTAACCATTATTATCTGTATCCTGTTGTTACCTAATTGTGTGCACTCGTGTGTTCTCCGTGACTCCTATTTAATTCGCTACTATGACATTTTCCTGTTGATTTCTATGAATATCTCTTCCTGTTAATCATGTGACTGCTATTTAAATGCTTGATAATTCCGACATTTACCCTACTGGTTGTTTATTTGATGATTTGTACTGATCCTCTTGTGTAAAAATCCCATGCTTGTGATGCTTTCCTTAAATAGATGATCTTGTGTATTCCTTATGCAATTTTGTACCAATTTTGAATTATTTCTATATTTATGTGATGCTTTCCTTAATTACTTTGGATTCCCTGTGATTGCAATTTGATCCGGGATCCCCTTGGTTGATTCTCGAACTGATGCTCTATTTTTCACACAGTTATTTGAACTTTTCCTTAATTACCCACTATGTATTTGGCCTTGATTATGCACTATGTGATTCCTTGCCTTAATCAGCCTTGCGGAATAGATTTCTTTCTTTATTCTACCTTGACTAACTGTTTAAACTAGACTCCTTAATTAAAGGAGTTCAGTCGTCTTAATTGACACTAATTGATTACTATTTCAATATTTGTTCACTCGTTGCCTATGTACTGCTTGTTGTCAAAACTATATAAAGACCTGTCTTCCCTCTTTACAAATACTGATATTCACACGAACAAAGACACTGACACAAACCTTTGAGATCACTGATCACACAAACACACCCAAGACTGAGTAGTTTCTACTGCTCTTGTGCTTTTGCATACTACTGCTGCTCTCATCCTGCATATTACTGTCCTATATCTGTTCTCCTTGTACTGTATACTACTACTGTTGTGTTATCTCCATCACTTTTCTATCCTCTAGTCTCTAACTTGTATGTTTTGTTATTTAGCTTTGCAGCATATATACACAATATGCTCCAGTTTTTGCTTACTTACATACTATTCCTTATGTGTTTCATCCTTTGGTTCCACTTCTTATCATATAACTAGCTTAAGACCGAATGTGTGTCTTGTTTCCCATATGGTTCCTTGTAATTATGTCATTACTACACCCATATCCCTCCCTTTCTTTGAGTCTGATATGTCTCCAATTCATTATGAGACTTTAGTATGCTTATGTTTTCATGGTTTGTTGATCCTCACCCTAACCTGATTGTTGTTACTTGCTCTCATTATATGCTTAAACCTGCCTCTCCTGCTACTTAAGTGTTATGTAATCCTAACCCTATTAATCTGTGTTATTATGTGACAACGATGTTGTAAATATGTGATAACTATAACTCTATCTAAGTGCTAATATCAAAGTTATATGTCCCTAATCCCTTACCCTTGTTTGTGTTTTCTCTTTCATGAATTTTTTACCTGTTGGCTGCCGTTGTATTGCTTCTCTCTGTGACAAAATATTTTACCAAAATCCTTCATCATTTTCTGAAATCATCTTTTCAAGGTTGTTGTCTCAATTACTCTTTTCAAACTTAAATTATCTTCAAAACTCCAAGCCCCTCCTCATTATTCTTAGACTCTAGGCTCTGCCCCCTTCGAGTGAGCACTGCCTTGGGGACCTCTGAGTACCCATTGAACTCTGACACTCAAGGTTGGCCTTCTACACTGCACTTACTCATTCTTGGCTAGGGTGCCTGGGTGTGAGCACTGTCCGGGATCTTCTGAGGTCCTTAGAGACTATGACACACTTGGGTTGTAAGGCCATGGCATATGGCAAGTGGATCCGGTACTTTGGGCCTACTGTTAGGACTTCTATAGTATAGGTTCGTGATTTTTCTTTTATTTAATTGTGTAATATAGCAATTTTGGTATGTAATAATTATTTGTAAAACACTTCAGGGCTGGATAATGAAAAGGGTGAGGATGATGCATGCTTAGCATAATTTTGGGTAGAAAACATGCGTTAGGATTTACTTCACCTCTGTGCACATTAGGGATCCTGCATAAGACATGTTTGCACTAGATATCATGTTTCCTTAGGTCTATTCATGTATGCATCTCATCACATCTGTGTTCATTTAAGGATCGACGTTAGATATTAATGATGTTAACTACATGGTTCATTAGAAATAGCGCTAAATAACTTCTTCCTTTGAAACAATACAGTCTCCACATGCATAACTCATATATAGATATCCTGTTCTTAGGTGTATTATCAAATATATTTTCAGCATGTCTATCTTTTAAAGTCTGGGCTAAGTACTCAATACGACACTTAGGCAAACTTTATGCTCGATAATAACTGATCGGTTGTGTTTTCTATTAATTTAAGACCAACCAACTTCTTTTTAATTTCAACTCTGTCGTTCCTATCTTGATTCTTTGAGGTTCACTCGGCTTTTTCTTAGAAAACTCCGCTGAAAATAATTTTGAAATGATGCACCTATTTACTTTTACTGAGCTTCTGATTTTTATGTCCTTAAATCGTTAGGTTGCCCATCTCTGCCTAGAATTGTGCTATTATTTTTACTACTTCATTTTTTTAACCAAGTTTTAACTGCGGTAAAAGTCCCTATCTTTCGAGACCTTAATTATGTTTAAGTCATGCTACTTATGTGTTTTGTTTGAGGAGGTATACTTGAGCCTTTATATATTTACATGCTCCCCCCCCCAACATGCAGTATGTGTTTTTTTTGTATGTCGCCTTACATTTTTATCCTTCGAAACCAATCAGCCTAATATCCCACCTTTTAGGACTAGTAGTCCTAAGTGCCTCCGGGACTGATAGGATATGACGGGTAATAGCATACAATAAGTAAAATGAGACCATTCCGCATTTAATACCTTAACGGGGTGGGAAAGGGTACATATGAATATGATGACCACGCAATAACACCACATGCATAAATGGTTACCGGGTGTTGTGTGGGGTGATCCATATTAATCATAAACCTAGGACCCCTCTCCCTTTGTTTGTTTTTGTCTCTTTTTGTAAAACAATTCAAATCTTTTCATAAATCTTTGTCTTCCCTGCTTACCTTCAAAGTCTTTTTAGCTTATTTGCAATGTTGTATATTTGAATCTTTGATTGCTTATTTGTTTGCATTTAAAGTCACATTATAGCATGGCCGGGAACAACACTAGTGGGTCTTGAGAGGTGCCTAACACCTTCCCCTCGAGATAATTTCTGGACCTTACCCGAACTCTGGTTTTCCAACTCAAAACCCTTATTATCCTAATGCACTTAATCATTAGGTGATGACTCTTCAATTCCAAAAACCCAAATCCCAAAATGGAATAGAGTTGTTTGCCCAAATGTCGTAAACCCGATTTTGTGAGAAAAAGGGGGCGTTGACAGCAGGTCGACAAAATGTCACACACCGACGGAAGCATACAACATGGCGACCAATAGGAAATCCAAAAGACCCCGGCTCGGGAAGTATAGGAAGTCAGTCTTCACGATATTTTTGAAATGTTGCAGGCACAACAGTTGGCTACCACTCAGTTGCAAAGCCACCCGAAGTGTCCCAGCATAGTAGCGCTGGAAACCACTCCCTCAACCGAACAGGCACCCAGGAGATCAAGCAATAACGGATTGGTAGCCGATCCCGCCATCGTGAAAATAGTGGAGGACCTTACCAAAAGGATGGAGTCTGGCAAGAAAATGATACAAGCCAACGATAAGAAGGTTGAAACTTTCAACTTCAGAGTCAACCAAATCCCGGGCGCGCTCCGATCTTGAAGGGTATAGATTCGTAGAAGTTCGTGCAATGGTCGTTCCCCAAGGAATTGTCCCTGGAACCCATTCCAAAGATGTTTAGAATGCCAAAACTCCCTAATTACAACGTGACCTCAGATCCCAAGGAACATATTACTGCCTATACGTGCACGGTAAAAGGCAATGACCCAAAAGACAATGAGATCGAGTACGTCTTATTGAAGAGGTTTGAAGAAACGCTCTCGAAAGGGGCCATGATATGGCATCATAACCTAGCGCCCAACCCCATAAACCCACTTACTATACCAACAGATTCCTCCATAAAGGCACACACCGGTTCCATCAAAGCAATGACGAGAAGGCCCGGCGCATCCAAGACCGAGCAAAAGGAGAATGAAGTGTTGTGAGAATTCACATCTTAGTCCTAGATGGAACGAATAGGATTACCCCCAGTCTTGGATGACTGGCAGTACAAGCCTTCAATAAAAGCCTAAACGAACCAAGCCCGACAATTTCAAGCCAGTTAAAAAAAACTTGATCGGGTATCCAGCCAAGACCTGGTCGGACACCCACACCTAGCATCAATCACAAATCAGGGTCTTCGATGACAAACCGGGAGCCCCCTCGAGCTCAGTATACCCAAACAGGATCCTGGAAAAGAAATCGATTCCAAATAGCGAAATATACCGCATGTACATTGCAGATAGGAGGAACTCCCCGTGATGCAATCTACCCCGCAACGATCAGATAATGGATCGAGGACAATATCCTCGAGGAATCGTTAATAGAGCTAGATTTGATGGGGAAACAAGGCTAGCGAAGGTTCCTCACCCATCAATATACAATTTCAAGATCGTTGTATCAGCCATCATGTTCACCATCAGCAAAACCAAGGACACCAGATGGCCCAGACCTATTCAGTCGAATCCCTCTTAGAGGAACCACATCTTAGTGTGTGAACTGTATAACACACATGGCCACGGGGCCAAAAATAGCCACTAGCTTTGGAGGAAAATAGCTAAGCTACTCAATAAAAATCACCGCTGAGAACTATCGAGCGATCGGGCTCCAGTTTAGTTCCAATCAAGGAAGGCTTCCAAGAAGAACGAAGCAAATGAGTCGCAGCGTATTGCCACGATAGTGGAGGAGCGATGACACTCTCCAAGAACTTATAAAAAGGAGAGAAAAAATATTCATCACCAGAGTAAAATAGATTCGGGGATATATTCCCAAGGACACCCTTACATTCAACAAAAGGGACATCGAGACCTTTTCTCGGCCTCACACTAACGCTCTGGTAACCTCCTTCCTCATTCGATCCATTTTAAATAAAACATGTGCTCATGAATTCAGGTGGCTCGATGAACGCTGGCGAGCCCAGGATGATAGGGCAGCTCAGACCGCCAAGTCAAATCACGCCCGCCTCTCGAATCTTTGTCAGATTCAAAACAGCGATCAAAACAAAAAAGAGAAAGACCATTCTCTCAGTTCAGCATGGTTAGCCTAAACCAGAATGCTAAGGTCTGTGTCCTCAAAGGAGGCACAAGGCATGAACGCTTAATTCAGACGTCCCCCCTTCACCAAAAAGATGAAATCCTATTTAAGGGACGGAATTACAACCATCGGCAGAAAGCAACATTCGGCAAGGGGAAAGTTTGCATCACATAACGTATCGTCGGCACAAATATCTCAACTATCAAAAGAATTAGAAGGGTAAGCAAACCATGTCTTCGGCTAAGCCCGATTAAACACAAGCGAAAGGCTGTACTAGAGTCCTCGCTCTAAAGTGGAAAAGACATATTGGACCTCTAAAAGTCGCCTACGCATCCCACGGTAAGGTAAAACTACCTTCCTCCTTCGTTATTTTACACTAACCTGTATGCAGACACCCGGACAAGCCATTTGTAAGTGTTAATTCCACAAGAATATCCCAAGGCCTTAACGGCGCCCGTCGCACTCTTTCCCCTTGGCCGGACTTCCGTCCTAAAGAGGGCCTCGCCAGCAAGGCTCTTAGTAGTGCAATATGCCTCCAAAGGAGGATTCGATAAGCTCGCAAAGCTTCTTTAGCAATCAACCCCGAACAATGGAGGACACCCCCTTGAAGGCGTCGTTCACTTGGAAGGGCCAGGAACGACAGACTGAGTTCTAATAGGAAATCATGTACCATGCCAAATAGTCAAAGGAGTCGTGCCCACGCGGGCCGAGCTTGCGGCAATGAAACAAGATGTATTTACCAAGTAATTATAGAATATCTTTCAACATCTCGCACTCCAAAAAAGAAAAATTCGGCATGCTCACAGCAAGGATTTCCCCCCCCCCCCAAATCAAGTACATCCTAAAATACTCGGAGAGTTAGTGTCAATTATTTAACACCCGCACGACCTCAGGGTCGGAACTCCATGCTCATAAGTTCCCAACGAGGAAATTCTAAGATCACAAGTAACGTCCTTCGAGCCTAAGCAAACTCGATGACTCGGAGACTGTAGCCAATCGCCATACACTAGAAAACCTAAGGCCATTAGACCCCGAGCGTGCAAACTCGGTCTAGCTAGATCTATTTTGCATAGCAACAAAAACTCTAAGACCTCAACAGACATGACAAACTGTAAGACCTGACAGGCATGGCAAACTGTAAGACCTCAGCAGGCATGAAAAATTTATAAGACCTTACTACAGGCATAAAACACAGTCCCGAATTTTAGGCTATGTGTCGCATTTTAAAACTCCCGAAAGGGCATACCCTTGATGCAGATGCCTAAACTATCACTCGAGATAAAAAATGGCTTTGGCCAAACACATATGACTATGGTCAAAATGGCTGCACCAACCAAATTAACGCGACTCGAGGACGCCCGACCGTCGCTAACAAAATCACGGGCCATTACTTCGAATCTACTTCAAAAAGAACTGATTTAAACAAGCTACCCCAACAGGCAAACGAGCTTAGACCATGTAAGCTCCAAATCACAAGATTTCAAGCTACTCAGCCTATGATCTAAAACCTTCCGAGGTGCTTGAAAATTGCCGCTAACGACTTGAAATCGAGGTTCTTCTCGAACCGACGACGGGCAGGCAAAATCATTCCAAAAAGACCTTTACAAGAGGAAAATAAATCCTACATATGCCTAAAGGGAAAAACATAAGAGCCATAGTCGCCAGCCAAATGATCCTCAAGGCCACAAACTAAAAGGTCGCAATAACCAAAAGTGTAAGACTCATTGTCGGTAGCAAAAAATTTTAAAATATGAGGATTAAATTGAGCTTGAGTGGTAAATCGATTCGGAGATCAGATCCAAAATAGTTAACTAAATATGCCTAAGGGAAAAAGCGTAAGAGCCATAGTGGCTAGCCAAACAAGCCTCAGGGCCGCATACCTAAAAGGTTGCTTCGACCCAGGGCATAAGAGTCGTCCTCGCCAGCCCACGAAATAAAGAAATTGTAAGGTCAATTGAGCTCAAGTTGCAATCTGACTTAGAGACTGAACCTAAGACAGTCAAGCAAAAGTGTAACGGCTCCCACGCAAGCTTGCGCTAAAGGCCCCATCAACCAAATGCGTAAAAGACCCCGGGAATGTCTAATGAGCCCCGGAACCATAGTACAGATCTAAGGATTCTAGACAAACTCTGAAAATAGTCTGCATGGTCAAAAGCAAAGTAGAAAGGGATACATAAGAGATAAAATCTTCAGGCTCTCTTTTATTCACATACGCTAAAGGTGCGCTCTCCATCTAGAAACATGCTCTACGAATAGCGTATACGAAATGACAAAGTCTACGCTCCACGTCAGAGGTCTAACCGATCAGCCTCGTTTTCAATCTCCACAACATCGGCAAGAAGTGACTAAGCATCACGCTCGTCCACCCTCGCTCGAGCAAGCTCTTCGGGGAGAACAAAACCCCAGGCGCCGACCTCTTCAAGTATCTCTCTTCGGGATCTGCAATAAACATATTCCTCGATCCTCTTTTCACAATCGAGGGCCCTCTTCAACTCGACTTGAGTCTAAGTTTCATCCTTCGAATGAATCGCCATCTCCTGATTAGCCTTAGTCCGACTTAATGCTGCTTCAGCCCGAGCATTGACGATTTTAGCCCTATCCTTCGAAAGTAAAGACTCGAACTTCGCGATCATATCTGCTTGAACTGAAATGTTACATGAGCTTAGCAGAATTGGGACTCGAAGGCAGGAACTTTAGAAAAAGCACCCTTCTCCTTTGAAGCTTAAGCCTGCACCTGAGCCCTCAGTTCATCGCAAGCATTGCTAACCCGGTTGGCTTTGCCCCTAAGATACTCTAGAGCCTCCATCTTTTTCTGCAACTAAGATAGGCAAAGAGATTATCCTTAAGGGTTAAAAAGGTGGAACACATTCTATGAGGTGTTACCTGCTCCATCAAATAGCTCTCATAATTCGACCTATGGTACGCCTCTTATCGCCAGAGCATGAACTCAACCTTCTTCTCCTTGCTGAGGAGCCTAAGGGACTCACCCTCATTTAGAGCTTTCCCAAGCCTATCCCCATCACGGATCATCTCAGACCTGAGCCTATGAAAGGCCTACAAAGAAAAACTTAATAAGGAATAGAAGACACGAAATATAGAAGGACTACGCCGAAACTCACCACGAAGTGAAGCTGGCAGACTTCCTCGAAGGTTGAGCACACTCCTATTGCTCCAGCCCCTTCGGCCCTAGAAGAACCAACATCGGTCGAGGCATATTCACTTGGAGAAACCACCACTCCAGAACCAAAGACTCCAGGAATAGCAGGCTTGGGCGATATTCTCTCCTCGAAGACACGGGCTCATTTTGCCCACACTAAAAGTTGCAACGCACTACAAGTGTAAGTCCTTTTTATCACCATTGTCCTTTGGCTCGGAGGCCGATGACTTCTCCCCATCTCTGAAGGAACACAGCCTTGCCCCAACGGACCGCCAAATACCTACCACGGCAAAACCAGTACAAAAGAAAGTGGAAAATGTCATCTCAAATATACGAAGACGAAGGTGAAAGAAACGTACACGCATAACTTGTATTTCGCTTTCAATCTGCCATGGGACACAACTTACCGACTATGTTTATCGCATGTTAAATGGATCACCAACCTCTGGATCCAGCCAGGCCAGTCGGGAACATTGCTTGGCAACCACTGAGTTGTTGCAGAAAAGGAGGAAATACAATTACTAAACTGGCTTTCACTATAAGCGAATCTAAGAAAGCTCGAAACACTCCACTCACGCGCATAATTCCATTCCTTAGGAAAATGCATGAGCTCTACAGGCATAATGTTAGTCGTATATTCCCAGACGAATCAACTGACCCACTCTTGATCCCCATCTTTCTTGTCATTAACAACAAAGGGTGTGGACGAACGGCACCACAAGGTTAGCAGGCCTCGATGATGAATGTGCCGGTACATCCCGACAAGGTGGCTAAGCATGAATTTGAGCCCAGCCTTCTCTGAAAAGAATCTTATCATTAGCACTATTCACCAAAATGGCGGATGTATTTTCACCAAAGTAATCTGATACTTCAGGAAGAAATAAAGTACGGCCCTATCAAGGGGGCCTAGTTCAAAAGGGTGTAAGTACACGTTCAGGAATCAATCAACGGGATCCATAATACTCTCATCCGGGGAAAGCACCTGCAACGCTACCCCTTTACCCCATCTACAGTATTTTCTCGCCATCTCTAGATGTTCATATATTATTAGAGACATAATCTTTGGAGTAAAATCCCAAAAATCCTGAGCACTATCCCCTCCCTGGCGGGCCGGTCCTGAAGTAGAAGTCATGGTTATAGTAGAATGGGCAAATTGAATTAGGGACCTACACCAACATTTTTACGCTTATGGTAACAAAGGACTCGATGCCAAGGCAGAATGATAACTATCTAAAATAATGGGATCTTCCAAAGAAGCAAGAGCCAACCCACGTATATATGGGAAACATCAACGATTCGCTTATCCACGATAAGCCCCGGGAGGCAAACAACCTCCGTACAGATCCTGGGGTGGTACCTGACCCCAATAACCTCCAACAATGGGAATATAGGCTTTATGAAGCCAACGACATCATCTCCAATCCCGAGCTGGTGCCCGACCTCAAGGACCTCTATCAAAAAGAAGTTAGACTTCAAAAAGACTTCAGTGCTATCATAGAGGTCGAGGCGGTACCCGACCTCGTGGTTTTCCTCTCTAAAAAGAAAAATAAGCATTTCAAGCTCCACCCAGGAGGGCTTGACTTTCGGAAGTCGCCTAAGTACGAACAGCCCTTCCTCAGAAACCTACCTACAAATACCTTAAAAGGTTATCTGCGTCAGAGCACAAAAGTAAAAACTCCAAGTGCCTGAAATTGATTTTCACTTCGGTACTTTATCTCCCCAAGGCTCGAGGAATCCGACGATCCAAAATTACCGGATCATTTCAAGCATGATCTCGAGAACAACAATGAGCTCGAAAAGGATCCATTTCTGCCGACCAAAGGCTGAAGGAATATTGACAATCGCCAATAGAAGCATACATTTGAATATCCGCAGACGTACTAGGATATACAATAATCGAAAAAACATCAAAGATAGAGAACTCTATATTCATGAATATTCATTTACAACGGCCCTCGAGGAGCCCTCTCATATGATTACAAAAGCCTACATAGGAATCTCCACACAAAATGAAGAAGCAGAAGGATGTACATATAATGAAAACCTAAGAACCCAATCCATCCTTGAAGGTTCATCTCCGATAGCGGCATCTCCGAGCACCGCCTCTTCAAGCCCGCATCCTCAAAGGCAACTCCCTCAAGCGCTACCTTCTCTAGGTTTCCATCTCGATCTCGCTGAATAAGCTCGCCAAAAGAGAATATAAAGAAAAGGAAAGGAAAGGGAAGCAGAAGAGGCAGAAAAAATAGACATAGCCCGCCTAAGCTAAAGGTTGTTGGATCAGCAAGTCTCGATCTTAATAGCCGGTCGCGCTATTTTATCCCGAGGGAAAGAAAATAAAAAACCCAAATGATGAAGTGCAACACAAGGCTAGGGTAGGAGAGTGTGCAGTGGTGCATAGTCCAAATGACTTTCTAAAATAGGGGAGAATTAAGTCCCCATCTGTCGTTATCTCGAGCCGATAAATACAGCAATAACGATTGTAACTATAATGGCATCAATGATAGAATAGTGTAATCTTGATCAACAAGAGGCCACGACACAACCTACAGGAGCATTGCCAAACGACCTTGAGGCTGGAAGCTCTAAACATGATAATCAACAATAGGGGATGATGGTAAAGAGAAAAGGGTGAATGATTAGATGAAGACACTTGGATACAAAAACAATGCCAGAACGCCCCATTTATAGGGGATAATGACGCAATCACCGAGGCCTTTGGAAGAATGATCGGCAAATGCAATCACTGTATCCTTGAATAACTAAATCGACAGCGGTACTTTCACATTGGAGAGCGGGAAATGACAGTGCATTCAATGATGTCAGAAACACAAGTTTATAGTATATACCAGTTATCACAAAAGCTCATGCCATAGGTTGAGTCGTCAGTATGATGCTGCCTAAAAAGCTCTAGGGGTCGAGTGTTAGCATCGTTTCCCATCGCTTCCTTCTGAGAAACATGGAGACTATCTGTATGTGGTGAAATTAGAGGGCCTAATTTATTGCTATCAATTCATTTCGGAAAAATACCTCGAGACCACAAGGACACGGAGTTGCGATCGAGTCCCCTCCCTCGATCTCGTTGAGGCCCGACTCAAAGAAGACGAAGATCGAGGCCAGAGCAAATGGGAGATTCCCAAGGCATGCGGCTAAGTCTGACAGAATCGTCCTACCTAGAGCCTGTGTCGAGGCATCACATCTAGCTATCCCATCTCCATGCTTTTGTAATTAATGTATGATGTACTATATCCGGATTCATCTCCTATATAAAGGGAATCCACACCACTTTGTAGGGGGCATCGGTTGATCCAACTATTCTACACAAGAGCAATAATATCACACTCTCTCTCTCTCTTTTTCTCTCTAACTTACTCACTCGTGCCTACTTTTTACATTTATTGCTTGGTACTGGCCATAAAGAGACTTCTTTAATAATATCTTAACTATTATCCCCTCCCCGATAGCTAGAGCTCGAGCCGGATAATAATCTCGAGGGCTTCTATCGTCCAGTCTGAAGCCCGAGTAACGAGCCTTTCAGTTTGATCACTGCCCCATTTTAACTCATATTTCATCGTTAAACTTCATACGCCTAGCATCAGTTTCTCTAACAACTAACATAAAAATGGATCACGTATTTTTAGAGTCCCATATATAAATTTAATTGTTGTTACCATTTTCACGGTAAACAAAAACGTATGTAGGAGTCCTTTAAGCACACTAGGTCGACATTCTATTTCAGCCCCATCATCTTAAAAAATCCTCGGCCTGTACAGTTTTTTAGTACCAATATCCCGGGACTATCCTAAGTCAATCTTGCATGCCTTCCTATCTCCTCTAAAAACGGTGTCATTTATATGTCACCGAAGCGAAACGTAGCTCTTTCACTATCCCATAATAAAGTGGCAGCCTCGATCAGTTTGTTGTTTTGCTCAATATCTAGCAAGGAAGGCAGATTACCCAGGTATTTTCTTACATGCTTCTTGCGGCTTGAGGAAAGGTCCTCCCACCAATCTAGAGGCAACGGTGGGATGTGCTAACCATACCGAATCTGGGGACCTCGTGCGTTATTTTCTGCAAGACAAAAAGGGTTAAACCTAACCCCTACCGAACTCGACTATTTATACATTTATGATCAACATATCGACATTTAGTTCTCCAAATTAATGCACAAAACGTGGTTGTGTCCGTTGGGATTATGGAAAACCCGACGGACTTTGGATAAGCCTTATCTTAAAGAATACTTATGTGTACAACATAACTGATCCAACTAGGTTTGACTATGATGCATGCACAATTTTAACCAGAGTAAGGTTTCTATGGGGTTTTAAATTGGTACCGTCAAGCAGACAACCCGATGGGGAAGGCACGAAATCGTTGACTGCACCGCTGATCGACTGCTTTTACCGCAAATAAGCCTTTTCGAATTTAAGGGTAGTAATTAGGAATAACGCAACCACTCCTTAAAGCGGTGCTATAGAATTTATACATACGAGTGGAATATGATGCAGAGTATGATTCATGCAACAATTAATAACATGTAGTCAAGTATTTTCACATAGGAAAATTAAATACAGTATTTAAATAATTGAAATACAGTTACAGGAAAAAAGAAAATGAAAAGACAAGTTAGTTTCTGGGATAACGAACCATAAATGCCTAAAACATAGATATTTAAATTCAAATAAGAGAGAAAGGTACGGTATAAAGCATGCTTGGACTAGTTTGTAAAAGATATGTTCATTATGGTAAGAGCCTAAAGGTATCCCCAGCAGAGTAGCCATGCTGTTGCACCGCCTTTTTTCCCTCCGCGGAGAGAGGTCTGGGTTTCGACATTCCACGAGGTTTGATAACTCATTTCCTTATGGGAATTGGATATTTGAAGAGTTGCCACCTAACGGATTACGGCGCGATAGGGCACCTATAGTGATTAACAATTGGATTGGTTTGCATTACCAGAGATCTAGGGTAAAGGCTCGAAATAACCTCGAGGGGAAGGTGTTTGGCACCCCTTTAGTCCATTACAAATAAACAGTTGAATCAAATAGGTTGCAAGTAAAGCACGTTGGATAACTCAAGAAATAAGATAATGATGTTTTGAATAAGTTGTATAAAACAATGGTTTTAAATGAAAGAAGGAATTTTGGAAAAATAGGAGTCCTAGGTTGGTTATCCTGTAGGATCACCCCACACAATGGCCGGTAAACACCCTCGATGAGGGTCTACACGTGACATTAGCTCGTAGTCATCATATCTCATATCTAACCTTCCCATCCCATTAGTGGTCATTCAAAGTGAGTGTTTGGTCAGCGATCTCTATTGCATATTGTTACCCGTCCCTTTTTAATGGTCCTGGAGGGATTTAGGACCTCTACTTATAGGTGGTTCTAGACAGACCCCTAAGGTTTTAAATGTGAAAATACTAAGGTTATAGGAAATAACAATTAGGACTCTTTGCAAATAAAAACAAAAGAGAGCAATTAAAGGCTCAAAGTTTCCTCATCAAACAACGCACATAAACAATACGACTCAAGCACAAATAAGGCATTTTGTTAAATATTAACCTAAGGCAAAATGTCTAAGTGAATGTACAGAAAACAGGCAGTTTGTTTTATAAACGCAGAAGTAATGACCTTATCAGTGACCTACTGATTTTAAAGCTTGCTTAAACCAAGACAACATTTAGTCAGAAACAGCTTCATAATTGCAAGTTTTGAAAACGTCCTATAAGCTTGCCTATATGCGGAATACTTGATGGCTACATTTTATATAGTGAAACAAAGCAGGTTTTGAAATGGACTCTTTAATCCGTATAGGCATGCTGTCTAATAATAGATTAAGATAGTTTTAAAGAACTCGTTTCAAGGAAATATAAACAACTAAATTAAATCAATTTAGAAGGGAGCTAATATTTAACCAGATTAATTTACTTAAAACCAAACTAGTTTAGATCTATAGGCAGAATCTGATGTTATTCCTTGTAGGCATTATATCTAATTTTGAATATTTATTTTAAAGACTTGCAGGCATGATGACACATGAAAACATACATAAACACTTGTTATAACAGAAGTCAAATTTGGATGATATCCAATAGGCATGACATCTACTTGTGAAACTAATTTAAAAGCGATTAAACGTGATTTCTATTGTGGAATCAATTGAGACCTACAGGCATAATTTCTAACATAAGAATATACAAAAGTCCTATAGGCATAGTTCCTACTTATAAAGGCAAACACAACAAATTGTAACATCCTATGGGCATGGTTCCTACCCGTATTATCCGCAAACATAGAGCTACCTACCATTTTCACTAATTACCATAATATTCATTTACAAGTTATTACATGCCATATGAATGAATTACATAAGAAAATAAGAAATTATTCTATAGGTAGCCTATAGATAGGCCCAGATTTCCAAAGCCTCCAATAGCATCAAATGCCTCAATTCTATAGACAATGTCATAGTCTAGATGTATCAAAGTTCCTAAGGATCTCAAGGATTCCGGGCAGTGCTTATACCTAGACATAGTAATCAAAATCGAATACGTGCAGTATGGAAGAACCAGCCTCAGTATGCCAGAGTTCAGAGGGCTCTAAAGAGGATTCCAAGGCAGTACACATACTGGAGGGGGCAGAAATTATTGAATTAGGAGTATAGTGAAATTGCTTGACACAAGTGAAAAGGTTCTAATGGGAAAACTATATTAAATGGAATTTGTTTGAAATAATTTAGTAAAACAACAGAAATAGTTTGAAAAAAGAGTGAAGTAGTAAAGAATGGTCCAAACACAACACCTTTAAGATAGGTTTATACACAACCAGGAGTCACAGAACCAAAGCAAGTTCAGTAGTCACAAATAGGGGTCAATGGATTTGGGGGATACATAAAACACATGATTGTAAAAAGATAACAAGCAAAGGTCTTAGGAATTGGTACAGACATGCTCAAATACGACTGATCAGACATAGTCACAGAACCAGCAATTCTTAAGGGAGTTTACTATAGACAACATGATTTAAAAATTAATCCCAAATTCATACAAGTTAGAAGTGCATACTACTTAGAGGAGAGTAACATGATCATATTGATTCTAAGAAGGGGGAGTTCATAACATGCTAATCATACAAGCATATTAACTTCAGGTTTCATAGAAAAATCATAAGTAAAAGCAAACTAGAAACAGGATGAACTGAAACAATAAAAGAACCATATTATTTTTTGAACTTGAACTGAAAATAGAACATACCAGTAAAAAAGACAATAAGCAAGGGTTAAAGAGTAGGAGAGCACAATAGTTAGCCTTGGCTTGCAGCCGGCTAACTCAGAATAGTAGCAAGTAGCACAAAAGAGAGAGAGCAAAAAGTTTAAGTGTGAGAGAAAGAGCTTTTTGAACAAAAAGTGTTCATGTCTTGTGTTAATGAAAGAGTGTGTATATATAGTTTGAAAGCATGTAGCAAATAAGTTAAAAATCAAAGTTCATCAGTAATTATAGGGACTTAAAATCAATCATCCATAAAATCAAGGTAAGTACTCCATTTAATTGAGGAGTCAACTTCAAACGATAACAAAAATGTGGCAAATAAGGAAGAAAATCGTATAACGTTGAGCATAACAAAAAAGGAAATATTTTTTGCATAGTACAAGCACAAAACATGTAATAGAGGCTAGGTTCAACATATTTCAATCACGGAAAAGAGTTAGGAAATAAATGAATAGCATAATCGACCATAGAATAAGGTCAAAAAATATTTTACAGGGTTAAAAATCATAGAGATATCATGCGAAAGCAGTAAAAGGTCAATCATAAAGACTCAAGGATTCAAAAGTAGAAAATAGCACTAATTTAACACAACTTTATAAGACTAAGAGGTCGAGTAGAACAAAAATCATATATAAATTAGGAATTTATGTAGAGCATAGTCTGAATTAGTAGAATAAACATGATACAGGTAGGAGAAGTGAAGAATCAGAAACATTGGTAAACAAAATAGGGTAAAATCACACAATAGGCAGGGATATGCATAATAAGGAACCTTAACAAGCAATCATAGGGTAAAATCATAGAATCACAAAAACATATAGATTAGTTGAACACGTTATCAAAATAAAACTCAAAAACCCAGGATTAGAACTAAGATGAGAGAATACAGAGGCGGCGGTCACTGAGCTATGAGCTAGGGTTAGGGGTCATTTGGGATAAAAAAGGAATGAACGGATAAGGGCCGTTGATCTTTTAGATCAACGGCCAGGATTTGAAGGGTCTTGGGTCGAGTAGGCGGCTTTAGGGTCTGGATTAGGTAGTTACGTTAGAAATTGCACTGGAGTTGGGCTTGATTTAGGCTACAATTGAAATGTAAATATGGCTATATTTTAAATAGCCAATTTTCCCCTATATAATTTATAATAAATATTAAATAGTTTCTGGAAAATACGTTTATGTACCAAAATGATTTAAAATATATATTTAATATTTTAAAAGTACAGGAGACTAATTTTACGCATATAAATATAATTAAACATTAATATGGCTAATATTTTAATTACATGCAAGTTAGCTTTTAAAAATGCAAAATGCAATTATAAAAATGCACAAAAAATATTTTAATCATATTTTGGCATAAATAAAAAAATTAAATAACTAAATAACCCTAACGATAATTTGAGGTTAGTTATAGGGGTCTTTTTATGAGTAAAAGGAGAGGAAATAAATTAATTTAAATACTTAAAATTATAGAAAAATCATAAAACCCTTGTGTATACTTATATATGCATAAATATGCTATTTTGAAGTTATTTATATATATAAAAAATATAGAAAAAAATTTGGTATATGATGATACCTTCGTGAGTTTGAATTGATTTTGTACTGTGTGGTCACTAGCAGCTGGTCATCACACGTAAAAAGCTTGGCAGCCATCTGCAGATGAAACGTGGACGTTTCATCTTTTATAACTGATGAGTCATGTTGTTTGCCTGGAGAGAATTCTATGTTTCCTAGGCGTAGAATTGCTTCTACGTAATTCCCTTGTGGGTTAATATTTATCTAGTAATCTTTAATTAGTTAGGTAATATTTTATTACCCAATAATTAAACGATAAATTTATATAATTAAAAATTATCTCAAATTATTTAAAAAATTATTTACTTTTAGTATACTTTATATATTTTATTAATATGATCATGTGGTACCATATAAAATTAATATATATTATTATTTCATTAAAATATTTATATAAAAATATATATATTTTTTCAACTTACAAATTTCCT
Organism: Nicotiana glauca; assembly: GCA_026770625.1. Taxonomy (NCBI): domain Eukaryota; kingdom Viridiplantae; phylum Streptophyta; class Magnoliopsida; order Solanales; family Solanaceae; genus Nicotiana; species Nicotiana glauca. The sequence continues at coordinate 91,858 of MU764954.1, forward strand.
AATCTCATATAAAAAGTAAAAAATTTAGTATGCTTAATTCTTAAAATAATTAATAAAAATAACCTCATTTTATTGTTAAAAGAAAAATACTTGTGTCCACATTGAGAAATCACTGTTTTACTTGAATAGTTGAACAACTCCACTTATGACGTTATACGAGACCTATACTTATACTCTCGGGGCTCGTTTGGTAGGGCGTATAAGAATAATGCGGAATAAAGTGTATTAGTAATGCAAGCATTAGTTATGTAAATATTATTTTTTATCTATTGTTTGGTATGGTGTATTAAAATTATAATGCATTGCATAATTTTTAAAAAAAATAGTTGCTTACAAAAATGCCCTCCATATTCTCTAGCTTTAAGGGACTTTAAGGACAATTTTATCTTTAACCATGCTAATGCATGCATTAAAGCCTTGGTATTACTAATGTCATGGTTTTCTATGCATTATTTATGCATAGGATAATGCCAAGAATGTTGTATAACTAATATAAGTATTAGTTATACACAAATTGAAAAATGGTACCAAACAATGTATTAGTAATGCATTGAGCTAATGCTTGCATTATTTTTTCTAATACCTCCTACCAAATGACCCTTAGAGATATAACTTGTTTGTAATAAAACATTTTCAGTAAGAAAAGTCAACATAAACAATACCAACCATTTTTTTTAATAAATAAACCAGATGAATTTGAAATCATAGGTATGTTACTTTATTTTTTTTGTAATCATATCATATAAGCTTATTTCTTTACAAAAATATTCTACCCAAAATTTCATATCATATATATCAAGGTTGTTAAATTTACTGGGTATAACATCCTTCTCTCCTTTCGAACATTCGTCCTCGAATGTTAACTCTTAAAAATTTACAACGTTTTCACTAGGTGTCCTTTGTAAATTAAACCAAAAACTCAAACTATACCTAAAGTCTTGACTATTCAAAACCTTTTGTCCTTGAGTATCTCCTATCTTCTTTAGATTTACTTTACTTACTTTACAATCTCGCATTGTATCTTCTGTTTCTTTCATAACCTTCCTTTCATATAGGTAGAAATTACATCTACGCCTTAAAGCTCTATTGTGATAGAACCACTGGTACCTACAAAATATGGTGGAAGTTTTATACTAACTTCTTACGACTCAGCTTTATGGCAGATCAGGAAACAAATGAAGGGTACCATTTCCTAAATGCCAGGTAGCCTCTCAATTATAAATGTAGCGAGCAACACATCCATAAGTGAGACTCTACTAGGCACGGGTTTGTACACTTCCTGGGACACGACCCGCTCTGATACCACGTTGTCACGCCCAAACCATGGGAGGCGTGGCTGGACCCTGGTGCCACACTGGCTCGAGCAAACCACTTGGCACATGAAATATTGTTCCGTAGTCTCAAAGTAAATATACAATGTTAGGGATCTCCCGGAATATCGTTCCGTAGTCCCAAAGTAAATATGAATCTCAAACAGTAGAATTATAACTATAACACAGAAATCCTACAATATAGACTAAGCACAAGTCAATGATAAAGCAGGAAATACACTAAGCACGCTGCACAGAGTTCAGATACCAATTAAGACACGTAGACATGTTGTCCTAAACTAAACAGAATAATTACATATGCTGGTGTAGTTCAGTTAAAGGAAAACAAATATTTTACTTGATGAAAATAGAGTTTTTAGACAAATAGCTCGTGTACGCACTCGTCACCTCACGTACACGGTGCTCGTAAATGAAACAGTACCAAATCCTAAGGAGAGTTCCCCCACACAAGGTTAGACATTCAACTTATGAAAGACCCCGTGAAAACTTGTACTCGAAACTTAAAAACTCGTAGTGACTGTCACACCTCCTTTTTACATACACCCTGAGAGGGAGTATATAAGGGAGTTTTTCTACTTTATGTGACATTATTCGAAATGAGATTATTTATTAATGAGAGTCACCACTTGGAATAAGTTACGGTGTTCCAAGTTACTGGTTTATTTAAATCCAAATCGAGGAAGTTTTATTTTTAAAGAGTCTGCTAACCAGAAATTGTAGATAAGGAATTCTGTTAACCCGGGAGAAAGTGTTAGGCATTCCCGAATTCCGTGGTTCTAGCACGGTCGCTTAGTGATTATTACTCGGCTTAATTGTTCAACTACTCATTTTTAAAACCTATGTGCATTTATCTTTTTATCGCTTTTAAATCACTTGAATTATTCGTAATTAAAAATTGAGTTACGCGTACGTATACTCTTTTCTTATGGTGCGTCAAAATCTTGTCACGCGAACGTGTCCACGATTAATAACGCTTTATTATTATTAAAAAATATTTGGTTGAAGTTGCGCGAATGTATACTTTGATTTTATTTTGGAAAAATTATAATTATGTTATGCGACCGTATACATAATCACAATAATAAATAAAAAAACGCGCCTAAAACATCCTACAAATATTCAAAAAATATTTTTTCTAAGTTTCAGATTTATTGTGAGGCTCATGAATTTATGGAAATTATTGGAGCTATTTAAGCAATCATCTATTTTGTAAAATAGGCCAACATACTCACTTCAAGCAAAATGTTAATGACCCGAATATTAAAAGGTAAAAATAAACTAAAGCCAAAAATCACATCAATTAACATAAAGCCCAACACGGTTAATTGGCCTAAACTTTCAATGAATTCAAACAAAGCTCCTTTTGTGTCTGTATCCCTAGCATTTTCGAACGGTGAAGAGGATATTTCTACCAAACCACAACATCAAATTGTCGTTACTATTTAATAGTAAGCTAGTAGATTATAAACTTAAGGGGAACATAATAGAAAGAGAAAAAATAAACTTACATGATTACAAAAGAGAAGTAATTTTCATCACATTTTTAATGACGATCCGAAAAGCAACCGTGAGGTTGATCTCCAATGAGTTAGCAATCAGTCAGTCTCCTATTTACCTCCCAATTCCATGAACTCGCAAGTTTTTTTTTCTACTAGTTGCGACCAACCTCTAACAAAAGACAACACTCAAACATACAAGCAAGGCATGCTCGGGAATACAGGTTGTTCGAAATGGAAAGCATTTTATGTTTTTAGTGATGTTTTGAGCTGCTGTTTGCAGCGTTTTCAGCGTTTTTAGCTGGTTTCAGTAGCTTTTAGCTCATGTTTGGGGCTGGTTTGGAGCAGTTTTAATGGCGGTTTTGAGCTGAAGAAGATAGCGTCGTTTCAGCAGGTTTTGGGGTGTTTGTGGACAGGGGCGGAGGCAGGGAGCGCAAGGGTGTTCACCCAAACACCCTTCGCAAAAAAATTACACTGTATATAAGGCAAAATTTATTTTTTATTTCTATATATTAAGTTTTGAACACCCTTGACACAAGGCAAATGTTTGGCTCAGTGGTCAAGAGTGTTCAAAATGTGTAGAAGATCCAAGGTTCGATTCTCATAGCTACAATCCAATTTTATTTTGAACATTCTTAGTATATATTCTGTCTCCGCCATTGTGGATAATGTTTTTGAACTATATTCAGGTATTTTAGTGGCTATTCTTTGACAGACTTACTGCTAGATTGTTCATGGTGATTTTTCAATAGGTGTGAAGGAATGATGATGGAATCTGGAAAAGGAGGTTGCAGCTCAGTTCTTGGAAAAAGGAGTTCTTTGTGGGGTGGGGGGNGGGGGGGGGGGGGGGGGGGGGGGGGGGGGGGGGGGGGGGGGGGGGGGGGGGGGGGGGGGGGGGGGGGGGGGGGGGGGGGGGGGGGGGGGGGGGGGGGGGGGGGGGGGGGGGGGGGGGGGGGGGGGGGGGGGGGGGGGGGGGGGGGGGGGGGGGGCGCGGCTGCCCTAGGGAGTGTGTTGTGTGTTTTTTTTAGAGTGTCTTATTTTTGGCGTTAGATACTATATATAGGGGTAAAAATTAGGTTAGGGGTATGGGCCTAAAAATTATGGGCTAGAAAATTGGGCCAAAGATTAGAAAAACAGACTACAAGATTTATAAAGATCGGATAAACTAATCTAAAAATAATCCCTCCTTTTAAAATGATGTAAAATTTTAATATAAAAATATAAAATTAATTTTAATTAATTAAACTATAATATAAAACATAAAACTATTTTTTTTGTATTTCAAGATTATATAAAAATAAAGATAAGGTACTATTTTTGTATATTATTATTTAAATTTATGAAAGATACGTAAAATAAAATATTTTTTTTTTGTAAATTTTTATTTTTGTGACGAAATAAAGTAAAAGAGTCAAAATTAGCTGAAATAGCGATATTAGGCCTAAACTAAATATTTACATGCTAAAATGAGTAAAATTTCGGGGAGGGTCAAAAATCACATGTCTGCAGCTGCCCCCTTTGACTGAAAACGCGAAGAGTTTTCAGACAAATAACGACTAGATAGATTTTTTGACCCGACCCTTATTTAGGAAACCGGAAGCTAAAAGAAAAGAAAATGTGACCGAGACATGGTATATGAGCTGCCTACATCCTTGGCTATAAAGGAATCTGATCACATGTAGTTCAAAAGTGAATGAGGTGATGGAGTGTACCGAGGTGGAGAGCCGAGTGAGGTTCCGTCGAGGTTCTGGTCCGCGATCACGTTATTATATCAAACTAAAAAATAAAAAATAATAACTAAGCTTATCAGCTACGAGTTACAAAATCCCTATCTATAAATCTTTTGAAGCTTGATCTTGAGTCTTGGCTGGTTCTTGGTGCAGACATCGATCTGAATCTTGATGTTCATTAGCTATAACCATCGGTTCACTTTTCAGCTTTGGATCAAGGTAGGACACGCGAAGCTTCTGATTTCAATTATATCTGAGCAGTCTGCATCCTTCTCCGCTTCACACTCTGAGTTCACTTCTTTTTGTTCTTTTCTTTATTTTCTTTATTTTGGATTGAGACTCATACTTTTGGTCATCTCGAACCCCGTGCCTCGAGGTCAAACCTGCTCAGACACCAAAATAAATAAACGAACCAAATTTTTCTGCCCCACTTTTCACTAAAAAAATTTTGCGAGTTATTTGTAACAAAAATCCAAAACTTTATTTTCTTTAAAAGCGATAAAATAAGGATTGTGTGACTTCAAGAAGAAAAGATTAGGGAATGGAGCCCTTTATCTAAAAATCTCAACTTAGGGATTGGAGCCCTAATGTTGGCAAAAAAAAAATGACTAGTGATTGGAGGCCCTATGTCTAAAACTCGCAACTCAGGTATTGGAACCCTAATTTTGGTAAAAAAGACGACTAGGGAATGGAGGCCCTATGTTTAAAAAATCTCAACTAGGGATTGGAGCCCTATGTTGGAAAAAATTACCAGGTTATGCTAGCATCAGCTAGGGAATGAGACCATGTGTTGAAAAAGTGAGACTACTAAATTGTGTACCCATGCTAAAAGGAACCAAGGATTTATATTTTTATTTTATTTTTATTTTTATTTTTTTGTTGGAAAAATCAACGATTTTTTTTCTTTTGAGAAAATCATTCTGTTAAACAAATTGTCCCAATGCGTCTTTTTTTTCTTCTTCTAGACATCCCCTTTTTTTTCAAATTATCCCATGAGAAAATTCATCAGATTAGGTTTTCTATCTTAGGAGAAAGATTCATCAGACTAAGATTTTGATCCTAAGAGAAAGTTCATCACACTAGGTATCTTTTCTTATCTCAGGAGAAAAATTCATCATACTAAGTTTTTGATCCTAGGAGAAAGTTCATCAGACTAGGTCTCTTTTCTTAACTTAGGAGAAAAATTCATTAGACTAAGATTTTGATCCTAGGAGAAAGTTTATCTGACTAGGTTCCCCCTTTTTTTGTTACCTTAGGAGAAAGATTCATCAGACTAAGATTTTTATCCTAGGAGAAAATTCATCAGTCTAGGTTTTCTATCTTAGGAGAAAGATTCATCAGACTAAGATTTTGATCCTAGGAGAAAATTCATCAAACTAGGTCCATTTTTGTTATCTTAGGAGAAAAATTCATCAGACTAAGATTTCTATCCTAGGAGAAAGTTCATCGGACTAGGTTTTCTATCTTAGGAGAAAGATTCATCAGACTAAGATTTTGATCCTAGGAGAAAGTTCATCAGACTAGGTCTCTTTTCTTATCTTAGGACAAAAATTCATTAGACTAAGATTTTGATCCTAGGAGAAAGTTTATCTGACTAGGTTCCCCCTTTTTTTGTTACCTTAGGAGAAAGATTCATCAGACTAAGATTTTTATCCTAGGAGAAAATTCATCAGTCTAGGTTTTCTATCTTAGGAGAAAGATTCATCAGACTAAGATTTTGATCCTAGGAGAAAATTCATCAAACTAGGTCCATTTTTGTTATCTTAGGAGAAAAATTCATCAGACTAAGATTTCTATCCTAGGAGAAAGTTCATCGGACTAGGTTTTCTATCTTAGGAGAAAGATTCATCAGACTAAGATTTTGATCCTAGGAGAAAGTTCATCAGACTAGGTCTCTTTTCTTATCTTAGGACAAAAATTCATTAGACTAAGATTTTGATCCTAGGAGAAAGTTTATCTGACTAGGTTCCCCCTTTTTTTGTTACCTTAGGAGAAAGATTCATCAGACTAAGATTTTTATCCTAGGAGAAAATTCATCAGTCTAGGTTTTCTATCTTAGGAGAAAGATTCATCAGACTAAGATTTTGATCCTAGGAGAAAATTCATCAAACTAGGTCCATTTTTGTTATCTTAGGAGAAAAATTCATCAGACTAAGATTTCTATCCTAGGAGAAAGTTCATCGGACTAGGTTTTCTATCTTAGGAGAAAGATTCATCAGACTAAGATTTTGATCCTAGGAGAAAGTTCATCAGACTAGGTCTCTTTTCTTATCTTAGGACAAAAATTCATTAGACTAAGATTTTGATCCTAGGAGAAAGTTTATCTGACTAGGTTCCCCCTTTTTTTGTTACCTTAGGAGAAAGATTCATCAGACTAAGATTTTTATCCTAGGAGAAAATTCATCAGTCTAGGTTTTCTATCTTAGGAGAAAGATCTATCAGACTAAGATTTTGATCCTAGGAGAAAATTCATCAAACTAGGTCCATTTTTGTTTTCTTAGGAGAAAGATTTATCAGACTAAGATTTCTATCCTAGGAGAAAGTTCATCGGACTAGGTTTTCTATCTTAGGAGAAAGATTCATTAGACTAAGATTTTGATCCTAGGAGAAAATTCATCAGACTAGGTACCTTGTTTGTTATCTTAGGAGAAAAATTGATCAGACTAAGATTTCTATCCTAGGAGAAAATTCTTCAGACTAGGTCTCTTTTCTTATCTTAGGAGAAAAATTCATCAGCCTAAGATTTTTATCCTAGGAGAAAGTTCATCAGACCAGGTTCCTTTTTTTTGTTATCTTAAGAGAAAAATTTACCAGACTAAGATTTTGATCCTGGGAGAAAATTCATCAGACTAGGTCCACTTTTGTTATCTTAGGAGAAAGATTCATCAGACTAAGATTTCTATCCTAGGAGAAAGTTCATCAGACTTGGTTTTCAATCGTTTGGAGAAAGATTCATCAGACTAAGACATTTATCCTAGGAGAAAACTCATCATACTAAGTCCATTTTTTGTTATCTTAGGAGAATGATTCATCATATTAATGTTTTGATCTTAGGAGAAAATACATCAGACTAGGTCCCTTTCTTGTATCTTAGGAGAAAAATTCATCAGGCTAAGATTTCTATCCTAGGAGAAAATTCATCAGACTATGTTTCCTATCTTAGGGGAAAGATTCATCAGACTAAGATTTATATTGGGTGGAATATCCATCAGACTGACTTTTATCCTAGGAGGAAAAATATGAAGATCAATGGCAAGATTTTATGCCCAATAGAAAGACAAATAAAGGGAACAATTTGAGAAACTTCCCTTTGCCGGCTCTTCTTTTCTTGTCTTTTTGTATTTTTTACTTTTTTTCTTTTTTCTCTTTTTTTCATTTTTTTGAACCATTTTTCTTGCACTACTTTGTTCCTGTTTCACATAAAGAAAAACTTGTCAGTTTTAAAAATGATGGTCGGTTTGTGACCTTGAGTCTTGGGCAGCTTGGCTTTTGCTCGATCAGCCTGAGTCGCTCTCAAGAGACTTGTGTTCTGCAACAACTTTGATTGTTTCACACCCAATACCATTTTTATTTGCAGCTCAAACAACCTTATCTCAACTGGAGATCTTTTTTTAAGTGACTTCTCTGATATCTTGAATGACTTCCTATTTTTTGAGGAATTTGTCTGTCAGAGGGAATCACAAGTTATCTTTGCTTGCGCCAAGTAGGCTCACAAGAGTCTTTTGGGGAAGCCTTTGCATAAATCCTCAAGGTATGTTGTTAGTAACAATTGAGTATGCTGGCTAAATTTACTTGGTGAAATTGAAAAACTGGTAACAGATTTTGAAATCTTTTCTTGCATGTTTTGACAAGGACTAACTCGGAGTGAATGACACAATGATTCAAAGAAAGGAATATTAACAAGAAATGCCCCCTGTCGGAAGGACAGACGGAAGTATTTTTTTTATTTTTAAAAAACTAGCTTTAATGATCATGGCATACATTTTGGACATAACGACTTATCTACCAAACTGATCCAATCTTCTCATTTACCATTCTTATGACCTTTGAAGTCGGGCTTGTTTATGCCAATTCTTCGCATCAGCTTCACGACTCACTTTCGACTAGAGGTGCCCCTAGGGATCTTCACTAGAAAGTCTCTCTCATTTGTTTATCTCGTCTTACCGTCATCTTACAGTGCCTGTGAGGGTTTTCACTAATAAGACTTTCTCATTTTTCTTTTTCTTTTTCTTTCCCTCTTTTATGAGCAACTCGATGGTGTTTTACGTGATGTGACAATTGTTGCTCATTGCATGCTTCTCTTGGCATTCCTGAAGGTATATCGGGAGATCTTTATTTGGAAGGTTTTTGGATAGGATTGGAAAGAAGGGGCGACATGATGGCTCAAAACAGACTAAAGATGACGGGGTTATATACTTACAACTCTTAAATTGACTCTTTCAAAAGTGAAATAACATCTTTGCCCCAGTTTCAGATACTGGGGATTCTTTTGGATTTTGTTTTTGAATTCTTATTTGTTAGGACCGAACCATGAGGCTGCCCACGTATCATTTTTCTTAAAGGAATCAGGTCTAACATAGTTCAAACATCTTACCCAACTAATTTTCTTTCAACTTTCAACTTTCTTCTATTTTTTTTCTTTTTTCTTTCTTTTTTTTGTCTTTTTTTTTCAAAAAAAGTTGCCCCAACTTCTATTTTCTGAAGGCATGGACCTTTGCTAGTTCTTTTCTTCTTCATATTTTTCCACTTAAACTTTCTAAGATTGTCCGAGTTTGTACTCTTTGGACATGAAATTTTTTTTATTTTTCTTTTTTCCTCATTTTTTTTTCATTTTTTTTGACTCTTGACTCTAAACTTGATTCCAAAAAAGGGTGGTCAAGGAATACAACATAGCTCAGAGGGGTGACAAATGGTATGAAGTGTTTTGGGTAGCAGAAAAAGGACCTCCCAGCCTCTAGAAGGCAAAACATAGTAACTTTTCGCGAGCATAGCATTGACAAAAATTCCTGTCTTCTTGGTGTGTCGTGGTTACAAGACACTTTCCATCCCCTAATGTCAAACTTTCCAACAGAATTCAATTGATTAAACTTCCTCAAGCTCGATCTTCACAATGAATTGAATGTGAATTTTACTCGACCTTAATTCCAAAGTATTTCAACTCTTTATTCATCCTCACAAGTATTTTTTTCAGTTATCCAATTCCAAATTGAATCAGTTTCTAAGATCTGGCCAAAATTTTCGCATGCATGTCATGTCATTAAAACTAGTGAGAAAAGAACTAGGAATAGAATGACACGAAATGACAAACTATATTTTATTGAATAAGGATGGAAGGGTTTGACAAGTAAACAAGTAAACTAAAATCCGAGTTACAAACCTAAATAACCCAGATAATTAAAATAGCAACAAAAATAGAAAGACATGACTCATACAAACAGAATAGAACGATAGAAGGGTTTGACTCAATAAAGCAAATAAAATCTAGATCACAACCCTGAAATAAACCAGATAACAGAAAAAACATCAAAACAAATTACCAAGATTCCTTCCTAGTAAGGAGAGAATGGATTTTCAATTGCTAAGCTTGACATTTAGCCACAAATTTGCTCATCAGAATCTCCATGGATTTCTCCAATTTCAGTCGGCAAGTTCCCAAGAGGATTCTCATACTCCATGTCACTAGGCATCATCCCCACAAAATGGGCATCATCATGTGTAGGTAAAGGACTCTGCGTGATATTCTGGGTGTCACTGTCTTGGATCACAATCAAATTTCCTATATCATCCTTTCTATTTCTCTTTTCAAATCTTGATAGCTTTCAACATTATGCCCCTGGGCATTGGAATGGTACTCACACCTTTTAGTAGGATCAAAGCTTCTCGCATGTGGGTCCACACGAATTGGAGGAATAGGTGCAATCATGTCATAATACTTTAATTTCTCAAACAAGCTTGCATAGGACTCTCCTATTGGTGTAAAATTATCTTTTAACTTTTGTTCCCCTTTATATCTCTGGCCTGGATGTAGGTAATAGGGAAATTGAAAATTTTGTGCAGGATGAAGGAGATTTTGTTGTGTTCGTGCTCGCCTTCTGGGGTATTTTGGTGGCTGGCCAACATACTGAGGTGGAGCAACAGAGTATTGTGTGTTATGAAGTGGATAGTAATGCTCAAGGGAGTCACGGGAAACCTAATGAGCCTGCGCATACCTTCGAGGTGCTCTCCGGGGACCTCTTCTCGACCCTGTTGTCATCATAATTTCTTCATCCTTCTTATTTATGTCACTAAAATTATCAAATTCAAACTAGACAGCTTGAGTTGCAGCTTTAAGAACTGCTTGACTTATAATTTTGCCTGTGTTAAGACCACTCTCTACCATTTCCCCCATTTTGATTGCTTTTGAGAAGGATTTACCTACTGCAGACGTAATGTTTTGAAATTAATCGGGCTCTTGCACTTGAAGGAAGACATTGATTAGCTCGTGGTCATCCATGGGTGGCTTAACTCTAGCTGCTTGCTCTCTCTATTTAATGGCATATTCCCTGAAACTTTTACTTGGTGTCTTCTTCAAGTTTTAAAGGGAATTCCGGTCTAGGGCAATGTTAACATTGTATTGGAACTATTTGACAAAGGCCCGATCCATGTCATCCCAAACATATCAGCAAGATGTGTCTTGATCGATAAACCATTCGGAGGCTACTCCCGTGAGGCTATCCCAAAAAATAAGCCATCAGTAATTCTTTCTTTCCTCCCGCACCTCTTAGTTGGTTTCAATACCTTTTCAGATGGGCTATGGAGTCTCCATGTCTATCACACTTTTCAAATTTGGGAGTCTTGAAACCAGGTGGCAAGTTGACATCGGGGAACATACATAAATCCTTGAAGGCAATGCTCTTTTGACTTGCCAACCCTTACATGTATTTCAACTGTTGTTCTACACTTTTCACTCTTTGGGTTATTTCTTCCTGTGCCATCTTTCGAGCAGGCTTCTCAATGTTTGCAGGAAGATCAAACAAGTACAAGTGGTACTCAGGAGAGTGGTGCAGCTCTTGCGGGGTAGAAAATTGTGACTCATGAGGTTTCCTCTGCACCACCGTCGACTGTGGGATGGTGAAGATGGGCATAACAGTAAAGGTTGTCTGATTGGTTGTGAATGAAAAACTTTGAGAGCATGCAACAGAAGTCCCAGCTGTAGTCATACAGTTAGGATAAAGACTTAACCCAGGTGGACAGGATTGATCAGACAACGAAACCGGAATGGTAGTAGTCGAGATGGATGTGAACTTTGGGAAGCCATGAGAAGAAAAAGGTGGTCCTTGACCATTGGCGAATGCTTGATACATTTCAATCATTTTTGTTTCAGTGTTCTATTTTCATCAACCACATTAGACTCTTGTTGAACCCTCTCACTCCGAGTCTCTTGAGCATTTGTAACAACTTCGATGTCAGCTGTCATTGATATTTTTTCCTTGGATCTTGTGTTGCCAGCTTACCACAAACCGATCACCTCAGCTTTTTTTATTGCTCAAAACGAAAACATGTTATAATGGACTCAGTCAGTCCTTATTATTATCAACATTTTTTTACTTTTGTTTTTTATTTTTTTTCTTTTCAATGGTTGATCGAACCTGATGTGGGTTGTTTACGTATCATGTGGGAGCAGAATCAGATCTTGTGTAGTTCGGAAAGATCGGGAATAAAGCGAATAAACTAACTTTTTTTTAGATTTTGATTTTTTTTCTTCTTTTTTCATTTTCGAAAGAAAGACTTATATAAAGAAGAAAGAAAATATTTTTTGATTACTATTTTTTTTTAGAATTTCAAAAGAAAAACTTCTAAAGAAGAAAGAAAATATTTTAGATTTGGGACTTTTATTTTTGAAAGAAGAACGAAAATATTTTTGGATTTTAAGAAGAAATTAAAAGAAAATATTTTGCATTTTCTAAAAAATTTGGGTCTAAAAGAAAGACTTTCTAAATAAGGAAGCGAATAAAAATATTTTTGGATTTTTTTAAAATGGTGGGCCGGGACAAATGAGATTTGCCTACGTATCTCACATCCGGTGAGAATCTGACCCATGTAGTTCCCCCAGTTTTGACATACAAACATGATATTTCACTCACTTTTATTTTTTTGAAATACATTTTCCTTTTTCTTTTGTTGTTTTTTCAAAAAAAATTGGTAGAGTTTCGAGACATTTCCAAATACCGGAATTTTTAGAACCGGGCAAATTTCCTTTCCTACCTCACTCTTGATATTTCTCTATATTTAACTTTCCTAATCGGTCAACTTGGAAGCCGAAACAAATAAATATTCACATAGCATATAGGATGCATCAGGATGGTCTTTCTTTTGGGTACACCTTTCCTAGACGGACCCAACCCCTGTGTTGAGCCCCCAAGGTCAAATTCATGTGATGCAAATAATCGTTCCTACTTGGGATCCGGCATGAGGTTGCATTATTCTATGTTTAAAACCTGGGGCTTGTGGACTAGACATAGGTTACCTGAGCGGACAACTGGGGTCGAGTAGGGGGCAATGTACCGGGAGCACGAAAGTCTGCCCGGCCTTGTTACTTGCCCAGCCCCATCTTATTTAGTATAATTTCTACAAAAAAAGCGGGCCACGCGAATGTGTGCACCAGTTTCAAAAGACTCAGATGGGAGGTGTAAGAAGACATTTAAATACAGTTCAGGTAATATCAAAGCGGTAAACGATAATTAGCACACTAAGCCACAAAATATAGTAATACTAACAATAAAGCCAAATAAAAATCACATTAACAAGCTCGAATTCTGAACCAAAAGATCTGGGTTCTTGTCCCCAGCATAGTCGCCAGAGTTGTAACACCTGCATTTTACACATACTCCGAGAGGGAGTATATAAGGAAGTTTTTCCACTTTAAGTTACATTGTTCGAAATGGGATTATTTATTAATCATAGTCATCACTTGGAATAAGTTACGGTGTTCCAAGTCACCGGTTTATTTAAATCCCAAATCGAGGAAGTTTTATTCTTAAAGAGTCTGCTGTAACGACCCGACTGGTCATTTTGCGTTCTAGAACCTCGTTCCTCTAAATAAAGCCTCCCGAACTTGCTTTAACTAACTTATGACTTGAGGGGGCAATTGGTTCGGGAGTTGGAAGAGTTTTGAGTAAATATATGTCCATTTGCTTCTTTAAGATTTGCTTAAAAAACCAAGTTTGACTTAGGTCAAAATTTTGGGAAAATGGACCCGGATTCATGATTTGACAATTTTTAAGTGTACGTCGGAAAATATAGGACCTGGGCGTATGTCCGAAATTAAATTCCGAGGTCCCTAGCCCGAGTAATGAATTTGAATTTAAAATTATTTAATTGAAGTTTTAAAGAATTAAAGAAACTAAGTAATCATTGATTCCCTAGGTATCAGGCTCGGATTTTGGTTCTGGAGCTTGGTACAGGTCCGTAATGTTGTTTTAGACTTGCCCATAAAATTTGGTGCCAATCTGATTAGTTTAAGGGCATTTTGACCCGTTAGAGGAGAATTAAGAACTTGAAGATTCATTAGTTTGATTCATTTGGTTTTAGGGGGTAATTCCAAGATTTAGCATTGTTTTGGGAGTTCCGAGGGTTTGAGTAGGTCCGCTTCATGATTTCAGACTTGTCGGTATGTTCAGGCAGGGCTCGGGAGCCCCGAGCGTTAAATGAGCGAGGTTTGAGCTAAGTAACAAAATTGAAGAAGAGCTGAAGTTGCTGCTTCTGTCATAACCGCATCTACGGTTCTTGGACCGTAGAAGCGGTGCCGCAGATGCGGTCAGCCCATCGCAAAAGCAGAAAAGGCGAGGCCTAGGGGAAACCACAGAAGCAGCCCAGACACCGCAGAAGCGGTTTTGTTTAAGCGGCCCCCAGACCGCAGAAGCGGTCCAGCTCCTTAGGCCCAAATCCACAGAAACGGCTCGAAATCCGCAGAAGTGGACCTGCTAAAGCGGGCACGTGACCGCAGGAGCGGTCCAGGCTTCTTGGGACATCTCCGCAAAAGTGGGACTTTTTCATTAGAAGCGATTTCCGCATAAGCGGTCATGGCACCGCAGAAGCAGAAATCGCTGGGGCATAGAGTTCATTTAATTCGAACTCAAAGCCATTTATTTCATTCACAACTCCACACATGGGCGATTTGGGTGCTTCCAAAGAGAGGGTTTCAAAATAACATTGTAAGGTAAGTAATATCCATTCATCCTTAGTTTAAATGCATGTACATTAGGTAGATTAGACACTAAAAACTAAGTAAAATCAAGGGTTAGAGCTAGACCTAGGGTTTTAATAAAATTAAGATTTAATCACGACAGTTGCTATGTAATGAACTAGAAATGATATACTATAGATCCTTAGGTTGTTGAGAACAACTTCCTTTGAGAAAATCTCAGAATCCAGGCACGTGGGCCGGGGTCAAAATTTAGGAAACTTGTGAAAAGGGTTGGGAAATAGCTTAAATAGCTAGAATTCGATCTTGTAAACTTATATTGACTAGTTCTTACTTCCTTTATCTAGTTTGTGATCATTTGGCTACGACTTGTGGGCTTGGACTTGTTTTTGATATTGGAAGTGCGCGTTGGAGCGAGGTGAGTCTCCTTTCTAACCTTGTAAGAGGGAATTGTCCCCATAGGATTAATAATTGAGTAATTGTTGCTAAATGCGGGGGCTACACACGCATTTAGGTGACGAGAGTTCGTGCGTAGCTACTACTATGTTAATGGTCCGGGTAGTTTAGGACCCACATCATGCTTGTTTTATATGCCTCTCTATATTATCTTGTTACTACGAGCACCTAGGATATGCTAGAGATTTAAAAAGGGAATAAGAACGTACTTGTATAATTGTTGAAGTCTTTCTTGGCATTTATGACTATTGATGTGCCTTGTGTGTATACTTGATATTTCTTCTTTTTTGTGGATTGGGCCGATTGCCTTGATATGAATAGATGCATCTATAGGCGTGCCGTCGACTCTCGGCAAGTGCACAGTTTATTTTTGATGGATCGGGCCGTCACCTCGGCATATTTGCGCATGCTTATATGGCTTTGCCTAAGATTGTTAAATAATGGTATTGCTTTCCATGGCCCGAACTGAATTAATAATTGTGACTGTAGTAATTGATTAATTGGAACCCTAGTGAGAATATGATTTATATTCCTTGTTGTAAGCTGTTGCCTATTAAAGATTTTTCATTGTTAAAATTATACTTATAATATTATCCGAACCTAGTGAGTATCAAGTCGACCTCTCGTCTCTACTTCTTCGAGATTAGATGGGATACTCACTGGTTACATATTGTTTATGTACTCTTGCTATGCTTCTGTACTTAAATGTACAGGATCTGAGGTAGATGGATCTAGTTATCATTCTAGTGCGCATCGGTGAGCGGACTTGGGACTTCTACGGTGAGCTGCTTTCCCTTCATGTCGACCCGTAGCTGAAGAAGTCTTCCCTTTGTATTTATATTTTCTGTCTATTTGGATTCAGAGAGTAGGATAGTATGATATTCTTTTGGATGTATATTCTACTAGTTGCCCGTAGCTTGTGACAACAGGTCTTGGCACACACTTTGGTTGACTAGTTTTGGGGTTGTATTATTATGTTATTTATTTGATCTATCACTTTCGGGTTTCGATTTCAAATTCGGATAATTGTTTCACTTAAATTCTGCTAAAATAACATAAAGAGTTAGAAATGTTCCGCATTGTCTTACCTGGGAACGGTGGCGGGCGCCATCACGATCTATTGTGGAAATGGGTCGTGACAATATGGTATTAGAGAACTAGGTTCATGTAGGTCTCACGAGTTATGGGCAAACCGGATAGAGTCTGGTTGATCGGTACAGAGATGTGTGTATTTATCTTCGAGAGGCTATAGGGTATTAGGAAAGACTACTCTTTATTCATTTCCTATCATGCAGTGCTTAGTGTACTAAATTTCCCTCTTCTATTCTCACACAGATGGTGAGGACCCGTACCGCTTACGTTTCGGACACGGAAGGAGCTTTCCCCCTCGTTGCTAAAGGCCGAGATAGAGGCCAGGAGAGGACACCGGCCCGTGATGGGGGATGAGGGTGACCCAGAGCCGTTCTAGTTGCACCACCAACAGATCCTATAGAGGATCCTATTATTGAGGAGCAGGGCGAGTGCCCGCAGCTGAGCCTAACCCGACAGATTTCATGACAGCACTGGGATTTCAGGAGGTCATGGGCCGTATGATACGGTTCATGGACACTATGACTCAGGCTTGTTTATTTCGAGCAGACCTAGCCACTTCACAGGCAGGAGGGGGAGTCCAGACCCTTAATGCTCAGGCTCCAGGCTGTGCAGCTACAGTATATCAGAATCTGGGTGCACTACCCGCAGATGGGGCTCACCCAGTTGCTGCAGTGGCACCCCAGCCCAGGCCAGTTGTGGATGGTGATCCATAGAAGTTATTGGACAGATGGACTAGGCTTCACCCTTTAGTCTTCGGGGGTGAGCATCATGAGGATGCTCAGGATTTCATAGACAGGTGCAGGGATAGACTGCACAACATGAGGATATTGGAGTCACATGGAGTTGACTTCACTACTTTTTAGCTTGAGGGAAGGGCACGTAGATGGTGGCAGTCTTATGTTCTTGGTAGGCCAGCGGGTTCTCCTCCCATCGCTTGGGATTAGTTTGTACAGTTGTTCTTGGATAGGTATATCCTGCCCTCTCAGAGGGAGGATCTGCAGTACGAGTTTGAGCAACTCGAGCAAGGTCAGATGTCAGTGACTGACTATGAGGTGAGGTTTTCCGAGTTGTCCCACCATGCACTCATGATACTTCCTACAGATGCGGAGAGGGTGCAGAGGTTTTTCACTGTATTCCAGCTTGAGATTCGATTTAGTATGGCTCGAGAGGTGGAGATGAGCATAGAGTATCAGCTAGTGGTCGAGATTGCTCGCCAGAATGAGGGATATCGCCAGAGGGGTAGAGAGAAGATACAGTAGGATAAGAGAGCTAGGTTCTCCAGTGGGTTCAGAGGTGCCCCAGCTAGGGGCAGAGGTCAGTTTGGGAGGGGCTAGCCTAGTAGGCCACCAGTTTCAGCAGCACCTCCTACCCGGGGGGCCCCAACATGCCCCTATCTCAGTGCTATGCTATAGACTTCCTACCGCCCGCCAGCTATTCAGGGTTCCTCCAGTGGGTATTTAGGTCCCCATGGTCCTTCTGATTCTTATTTCAGTGCCATGCCGGAGAGGTCCTTCTGATTCTTATTTCAGTGCCATGCCGGAGAGTTCATGTCATCCACCGATTATCCAAGCTTCTTCCAGCGGGTCTACGGGTTATCAGTATTAGCCATCAGGGTAGCAGGTCGCCAGCCCGTGCTGTTGTTTCGAGTGCGGAGATCCCGGTCATATGAGGAGACACTGGCCCAGACTTTGGGGCAAGGCAGTGCAGCAGGGTCAGCAACCCATGATTTCAGCACCAGCTTCCCAGCCACCTAGAGGTGGAGGGCAGACGGGTAGAGGCTGTCCTAGAGGTGGAGGCCAAACAGGTAGAGGTCAGCCAGCTACACCTCAGTCAGGTGGAGGCCAAACAATCGGCGGTTCAGCTAGATTCGATGTTCTTCCGGCCAGGCCAGATGCATTGGCCTCAGATGTCGTCATCACAGGTATTATTTCTGTCAGTGGTAGAGATGCTTTGGTATTATTTGATCCGGGGTCTACCTACTTATATGTATCACCTATGTTTGGTGGTTTCCTGGCTATTTCTCCTGAGCCTTTGGGCACTCCTGTTCATGTATCCACTCATGTAGGTGATTCTGTGGTTATGGTTCGGATCTACCAGTCCTGTGTGGTCACTTTGTGTGGTCTTGAGACTAGAGTTGATCTTCTGTATCTCGGTATGATTGATTTTGACGTCATCCTGGGCATGGATTGGTTATCTCCATATCACGCCGTCCATGATTGCCATGCCAAGACTATTTCACTAGTAATGCTAGGATTGCCAAGATTGGAGTGGAAGGGTTCCACAATTGATATGCCTAGCAGGGATATTTCTTTCCTGAAGGCTCGACACATGGTCGAGAAGGGGTGTTTGGCCTACCTAGCTTATGTTCGAGACGTCAATGCAAAGTCTGCGATGATTGATTCAGTGCCAGTAGTCCGAGAGTTTGCCAATGTTTGTCCTTCTGATCTTCTTGGCATGCCTCCAGATCACGATATTAGTTTATGTATTGATTTGGCTCCAGGCACTCAACCTATATCTATTCGACCATACCGTATGGCTCCTAAGGAGTTGAAGGAGATGAAGGAGCAATTAGAGGAGTTGTTAGCAAATGGGTTTGTCAGTCCCAGTGTATCGTCTTGGGGCGCACCAATGCTATTTGTGAAGAAGAAGGATGGGACCATGCGGATGTGCATTGATTACTGCCAGTTGAACAAGGTCACCATAAAAAAAAGTACATGTTGCCTCATATTGATGATTTGTTCGACTAGCTGCAGGGACCTTGGGTGTTCTCTAAGATTGAACTGAGGTTAGGGTATCATCAGTTGAAGATTCGGGACTCGGATGTTCCGAAGATTGCATTCATATTCGGGACTCGGATGTTCCGAAGACTGCATTCAGGACTAGATATGGACACTATGAGCTTCTGGTGATGTCCTTCGGTTTGACTAATGCCCCGGCGGCATTTATGGATCTGATGAACATGGTATTCAGGCCTTATATTGATTCCTTTGTTATCGTCTTTATTGATGATATCTTGATATACTCACGCAGCCTAGGGGAGCATGAGCAGCATCTGAGAGTAGTGCTTCAGACCTTGCGAGAGCAGAAGCTGTATGCAAAGTTCTCCAAGTGTGAGTTTTGGCTTGAGTCAGTTGCATTCGTGGGGCATATTGTGTCCATAGAGGGTATTAAGGTAGATCCTAAGAAGATTAAGGCAGTTCAGAGTTGTCCACGTCCCACTTCGATGATAGAGATCAAGAGTTTCCTGGGGTTAGCGGGTTATTATCGGAGACTTGTACAGGGCTTCTCATCTATTGCATCACTTTGACTAGACTTCCCCAGAAGGGTACCCCATTCATTTGGTACGATAATTGCGAGGAGAGCTTTCAGAAGCTCAAGATAGCTTTGACTACGGTGCTAGTTCTTGTGTTGCCTTATGGTGCAGGGATACATACGGTATATTGTGACACTTCACGCGTTGGTTTGGAATGTGTGTTGATGCAGGAGGGGCGAGTTATTGTATATGCTTCACGTCAGCTGAAGATTCGTGAGAAGAATTACCCCGTGCACGATCAGGAATTGGCAGCGATTGTTCATGCTCTTAAGATATTGAGGCACTATTTGTATGGGGTGCCTTGTGAGGTTTACACCGATCACCACAACATACATCATTTTTTCAGGCAGAGGGATCTCAATTTGAGACAGCACAGGTGGCTTGAGTTGCTAAAGGATTATAACATTACCATTATTTATCATCCGGGCAAGGCGAATATAGTTGCGGATGCCTTGAGAAGAAAGGCGGAGAGTATGGGCAGCTTGGCATTCATTCCAGCATATGAGAGGCCCTTAGCTCTGGATATCCAGTCCTTGGCTAACAGACTTGTGAGGTTGGACATTTTAGAGTACTGCCGAGTTCTAGCATGTGTGGTTGCTCAGTCCTCGCTATTGGAGGAGATTAAGGCCCGACAACTTGATGATCCACATTTGGCGGTTCTCAGAGAGACAATACTTCAGGGAGGTACCAAGGAGGTTTCTATTGGTGAGGATCGCATTTTGCGACTCCAGGGTTATCTATGTACTCCTAATATTGATGGTCTGAGGGAGAGGATCCTAGAGGAGGCACATCATTCGCCGTATTCTATCCACCCGGGGGTTACGAAGATGTATCGTGATTTGAGGCAGCATTACTGGTGGCGAGGGATGAAAAAGAACATAGTGAAGTATGTGACTAAGTATTTGAATTGCCAGCAAGTCAAGTAAGAACATCAGAGGCAAGGTGGGCTACTTCAGCAGATGCCTAAAGTAGAGTGGAAGTGGGAACGCATCACCATAGACTTCGTAGTAGGGTTACCGTAGACATTGCGGAAGGTTGATTCAGTGTGGGTCATTGTGGATAGATTGACGAAGTCGGCCCATTTCATTCTAGTGGCAACTACTTATACAGTGGAGAGGTATGCTCAGATCTATATTCGGGAGATAGTCCAATTGCATGGTGTGCCGGTTTCCATCATATCAGACAGAGCCCTCAGTCCACTTCCCATTTTCGGAGAGCCGTTCAAAGTGAGTTGGGGACTCGTATAGAGCTTAGCACAGCATTCCATCCTCAGAACGATGGGCAGTCGGAGCGGACATTTCAGATCATGGAGGATATGCTTAGAGCATGTGTGATCGACTTTGGAGGGTAGTGGGATCAGGTCTTGCCTCTAGCAGAGTTTGCATAGAACAACAACTACCAGTCCAGCATAGAGATTGCCTCGTATAAGGTGTTCGACATTGTCGTTCTCCTATCGGGTGGTTTGAGCCTGGCGAGGCTAAGTTACTTGGTAAATATTTGGTATAGGATGCCTTAGATAAGGTAAAGTTGATTCAGGAGAGGCTTCATACAGCTCAATCCAGATAGAAGAGTTATGCGGATCAGAAGGTGCGTGATGTATCATTCATGATTGGTGAGAAGGTTCTCTTGAAGGTCTCGCCAATGAAGGGCATTATGAGGTTCAGCAAGAAGGGCAAGCTAAGCCCCAGGTTTATTGGGCCATTCGAGGTATTGAGACGAGTTAGGGAGGTTGCCTATGAGCTTGATTTATCCCCCAGTTTATCAGGAGTTCATCCAGTTTTCCATGATTGGATGCTTCGAAAATACCATGCCGACCTATCATACGTGTTTGATTTCAGTACCATCCAGTTAGATGAGAGTTTGGGATATGAAGAGGAGCCAATTGCCGTTATTGATAGACAGGATCACCAGTTGAGATCCAAGAGGATTTCTGTAGTGAAGGTCCAGTAGAGGGGCCAACCGGTTGAGGAGGCGACCTTGGAGTCCGAGGAGGACATGCGGAGCAGATATCCCCACTTATTCAGTAGTCCAGGTATTTTTCCGTTCGAGGACGAACGTTTGTTTAAGAGGTGGAGGATGTAGCGACCCGACTGGTAATTTTGCATTTTAAAACCCTGTTCCCCTAAATAAAGCCTCCCGTACTTGCTTTAACTAATTTACTACTTGTGGTGGTGATTGGTTCGAGAGTAGGAAGAGTTTTGAGTAAAAAAATGTCCATTTGCTTCTTTAAGATTTTCTTAAAAGACCAAGTTTGGCTTCGGTCAACATATTGGCAAAACGGACCCGGATTCATGATTTGAAAATTTTTGAGGGTCCGTGGGAAAATATGGGACCTAGGCATATGTCTGGAATCAAATTCCAAGGTCCCTAGCTCGAGTAATGAATTTCTATTTAAAATTGTTTAATTGAAGTTTTAAAGAATTAAAGAAATCGAATAATCATTGATTCCCTAGGTATCGAGCTCGGATTTTTGTTCTGGAGCTTGGTACAAGTCCGTAATGTGGTTTAAGACTTGCCCGTAAATTTGGTGCCAATCCAAGTAGTTTAAGGGCATTTCGACACGTTAGAGGAGAATTAAGAACTTGAAGATTCAATATATTGATTCATTTGGTTTTAGAGGGAGATTCCAAGATTTAGCGTTTTTTTGGGAGTTTTGAGGGTTCGAGTAGGTTCGGCTCGTGATTTCAGACTTTTTGGTATGTTCGGACAGGGCTCGGGAGACGCGAGCATCAAACGAGCGAGGTTCGAGCTAAGTAAGAAAATTGAAGAAGAGCTGAAGTTGCTGCTTCTATCATAACCGCATTTGCGGTTCTTGGACCGCAGATGCAGTCAACCCATCGCACAAGCGGAAAAGGCCAGGCCAAGGGGAAACCGCAAAAACGGCCCAGAGACGACAAAAGCGGTTCCACTTAAGCGCCCCCAGACCGCAGAAGCGGTCCAGCTCCTTAGGCTCAAATCCACAGAAGCGGCTCGAAATCCGCAGAAGCAAGCCCGCAAAAGCGGGCACCTGACCGCAGAAGCGATCCAGGCTTCATGGGCCATCTCCGCAAAAGCGAGCCTTTTTCCTTAGAAGCGATTTACGCATAAGCGTTCATGGCACCACAGAAGTGGAAATCGCTGGGTAGAGAGTTCATTTAATTCGAACTCAAAGCCATTTATTTCATTCACAACTCCATACTTGGGCGATTTGGGTGCTTCCAAAGAGAGGGTTTCAACATAACATTGTAAGGTAAGTAATTCCCAATCATCCTTAGTTTAAATACATGTACATTAGGTAGATTAGACACTAAAAATCAAGTAAAATCAAGGGTTAGAGCTAGACCTAGGGTTTTAATAAAACTAAGATTTAATCACGAAATTTGCTATGTAATGAACTAGAAATGATATATTATTAATCCTTAGGTTGTAGATAACAACTTCCTTCGAAAAAATCTCGGAATCCGGGCATGTGGGCCTGGGGTCAGAATTTAGGAAACTTGTGAAAAGGGTTGGGAAATGACTTAAATAGCTAGAATTTTATACCGTAAACTTATATTGACTAGTTCTTACTTCTTTTAACTAGTTTGTTATCATTTTGCTCCGACTTGAGGGGTTGAACTTGTTTTTTATATTGGAAGTGCGTGTTGGAGTGAGGTAAGTCTCCTTTCTAACCGTGTAAGAGGGAATTGTCCCCATAGGATTAATAATTGAGTAATAGTTGCTAAAAGCGGGGGCTACGCACGCGCTAGGTGATGAGAGTCCGTGCGTAGCTACTACTACGTTAATGGTCCGGGCAGTGTAGGACTCACATCATGCTTTTATATATGACTCTCTATATTATCTTGTCACTACGAGCACCTAGGATATGCTAGAGATTTAAAAAGGGAATAAGAACGTACTTATATAATTGTTGAAGTCTTGCTTGGCATTTATGACTATTGATGTTCCTTCTTTGTATACTTGATGTTTCTTCTTTTTTGTGGATCAGGCCGATTGCCTCGGTATGAATAGATGCATCTATAGGCACGCCGTTGACCCTCGGCAAGTGCACAGTTTATTTCTGTTGGATCGGGCCGTCGCCTCGACATATTTGTGCATGCTTATATAGCTTTGCCTGAGAGTGTTAAATATTGGTATTGCTTTTCATGGCCCGAACTGAATTGATAATTGTAACTGTAGTAATTGATTAATCGGAATCATAATGAGAATATGAGTTATATGCCTTGTTGTAAACAGTTGCCTATTAAAGGTTTTTCATTGTTAAAATTATACTTATAATATTATCTGTCCCTAATGAGTATCAAGTCGACCTCTCATCTCTACTTCTTCGGGTTTAGATAGGATACTCACTGGGTACATATTTTTTATGTACTCATGCTACGCTGATGTACTTAAATGTACAGGATCTGAGGCAGGTAGATCTTTTGATCATTCTGGTGCGCATCCGTGAGCGGACATGGTACTTCTACGGTGATCTGCTTTCCCTTCATGTCAACTCGCAACCAAAGAAGTCTTCCCTTTGTATTTATATTTTCATTCTATTTGGATACAGCCAGTAGGATAGTATGATATTCTTTTGGATGTATATTTTGCTAGTTGCCCGTAGCTTGTGACACTAGGTCATGGCACGCACTTTGGTAGACTAGTTTTGGGGTTGTATTATTATGTTATTTATTTCATCTATCACTTTCGGGTCTCGATTTTAAATTCGGACAATTGTTTCACTCAAATTCCGCTAAAATAACATAAAGAGATATAAACATTCCGCATTGGCTTACCTGGCAACGTTGTCGAGTGCCATCATGACCTACTGTGGAAATGGGTCGTGACATCTGCTAATCAGAAATTCTAGATAAGGAATTCTGTTAACCCGGGAGAAGGTATTAGACATTCCCGATTTCAGTGGTTCTAGCACGGTCGCTTAGTGATTATTACTCGGCTTAATTGTTCAACTACTCATTTTTAAGACCTATGTGAATTTATCTTTTTATTTCTCTTAGACCCCTTGAATTATTCGTAATTAAAGAATTGAGTTACTCGTACGTATACACTTTTCTTTTGGCGCGTCAAAATCATATCACGCGAACGTATCCACGATTAATAACGCTTTATTATTATTAAGAAAAGTTCGATTGAAGTTGTGCGAACGCATACTTTGATTTTATTTTGAAAAAATATAATTATGTTATGCGGACTTATACATAATCATGATAATAAATAAAAAAACACGCCTAAAACATCCTACGATTGTTCAAAAAATATTTTTTCTAAGTTTCAGATTTATTGTGAGGCTAATGGATTTATGAAAATTATTGGAAATATTTAAGCAATCATCTATTTTGTAAAATAGGCCAACTTACTCACTTCAAGCCAAATGTTAATGACCCTAATATTAAAAGGTAAAAATAAACTAAAGCCAAAAATCACATCAATTAACATAAAGCCCAACACGGTTATTTGACCTAAACTTTCAATGAATTCAAACAAAACTTCTTTAGTGTTTGTATCCTTAGCATTTTCGAACAGTGAAAAGAATATTTCTAGCAAACCACAACAGCAAATTGTCGTTACTATTTAATAATAATCTAGTAGATTATAAACTTAAGGGAAACAAAATAGAAAGAGAAAGAAAAACTTACATGACAACAAAAGAGAAGTAATTTTCATCTAGATTTGATGATCCAAAAAGCAACCATGAGGTTGATCTCCAATGAGTTAGAAATCAATCAGTGTCCTATGTACCTCCCAATTCCATGAACTCGCAATTTTTTTTTTTAAAGACCACACTCAAACATACAAGCAAGGGATTCTCGGCAATATAGTTTGTTCGAAATAGAAAGCAAACCTTCGACTGGAACACCAAACTAGCAACCTCGACGGGCTCGACTCAAAACCTTGGCCAAGTTTGTGTTTTTTAGTGATGTTTTGAGCTACTGTTTGCTGCGTTTTCAGCTGGTTTTTGATGAAGCATGTAGTTAACACTATTAATATCTAACGTGGATCCTTAAATGAATACGGATGTGATGATATGCGTACATGAATAGACCTAAGGAAATATGGTATCTAATGCAAACATGTCCTATGCAAGATCTCTATTGCGCACAGAAGTAAAGGAAATCCTAAAGCATGATTTTATCCAAAATTATGCTAAGCATGCATTATCCCCACCCTTTTCATTATCCAGCCCTGAAGTGTTTGACAAATAATTATTACAGACCAAAATAGCTGAATTACACAACTAAATAAAGAAAAATCTAGAAGCTATACTATAGAAGGCCTAACAATAGGCCCAAAGTACCAGATCCAATTGCCATTTGCATGGACTTACAACCCAAGTGTGTCATATCTCTAAGGATCTCAGAAGATCCTGGACAGTGGTCACACCCAGGAACCCTAGCCAAGAATGAGTAAGTGCAGTGTAGAAGGTCAACCTTGAGTGTTAGAGTTCAATGGGTACTTAGAGGTCGCCAAGGCAGTGCTCACTCGAAGAGGGCAGAGCCTAGAGTCTAAGAATAGTGTAAAGTGCGGGAAGAAGAGTTTTAAAGAGAATTTCAAGTTTGAAAAAAGTAATTGAGATAACAGCCTTGAAAAGATGATTTCAGAAAAATGATGAAGGATTTTGGTAAAATATTTTATCACAGAGAGAAGCAATGCAACGCTAGCCAGTAAGTAAAGAACTTATGAAAGAGCAAACACAAACATGGGTAATAGATTGGGGACAAATAACTTTGAAATTAGCACTTAGATAGAGTTATTATCACATAATTACCACATAGTTGTCACATAATAGCACAGATTAATAGGGTGAGGGTTACATAACACTCAAGTAGCAGGAGACGCAGGTTTGAGCAGATAATGAGACAAAGTAACTACAATCTGGTCAGGGCGAGGATAAGCAAACCATGAACACATAAGCATACTAAAATCTCAGAATGAACTGGAGACATATCAGACTCAAAGAAATGGAAGGATATGGGTGTAGTAATGACATAATCCCAAGGAACCATATGGAAGACAAGACACACACTCAGGCTTAAGCTAGTTACATGATAAGCAGTGGAACCAAAGGATGAAACACATACGGAGCATCAAGTAAGTAAGCAAAAACAGAAACATAGTGTGTAGATGCTACAAAGGTAAATAACAAAACATACCAGTTAGAGACTAGAGGGTAGCAAAGTACTGGAGATAACACAGCAGTAGTAGTATGCAGGACAAGAAGAACAACTACAGGATAGTGATATGCAGGATGAGAGCATCAGTAGTATGCAAAAGCACAAAAGCATTAGAGACAACTCAGGCTTGGGTGTGTTTGTGTGATCAGTGATCTCAGAGGCAATTTGTATCAATATCTTTGTTCGTGTGAATCTCAGTGTGTGTAAAGAGGGAAGACATGTCTTTATATAGTTTTGAAAACAAGCAGTACATAGGCAAAGAGTGCACAAACATAGAAATAGCAATCAATCAGTATCAATTAAGACAAATGGACTCCTTTAATTAAGGAGTCTAGTTCAAATGGTGAGTCAAGGTAGAATAGGGAAAGAAATCACTTCATCAAAGCCTATTAAGGCAAGGAATCACATTGTGCATAATCAAGGCCAAATACATAGTGGGTAGTTAAGGAAAAGTTGAAATAACTGTGTCAACAATAGGGTATCAATTCGAGAGTCAAACAAAGGGATCCCATATCAAATTGTAATCCCAGCGAATCCAAAGTAATTAAGGAAAGCATCACATAAATATAGAAATAATTCAAAATTGGTACATAATTGCATAAGGAATACACGAGATCATATATTTAAGAAAAGCATCACAAGCATGAGATTTTTACACAAGAAGATCAGCACAAATCATCAAATAAACAGCCAGTAAGGCAAAGGTCAGAATTATCGAGCATTTAAATAGCAGTAACATAATTAATAGGAAGAGATATTCACAGAAATCAACAGGAAAATGGTATAGTAGCGAATTAAACAGGAGCCACGGAGAACACATGAGTGCACGCAGTTAGGTAATAAAAGAATACACATAATAATGGTTAACCTAAAATTGGGGTTTCAGCAGAACAATCAAGGCAACAAGAAAGCATAAAATAATCGATTAAACACAATAGAGGCATTTTAAAAATCAAAGAACTGTTTCGAGAACATGGTCGAGAAACCCTAGTTCTTGAAATTGATTAAAACGGAATTTTTCGGAGAAAAATATGAAAAAACTTCATAGAACCATAAACATAGAATGGATCATAAAAGAAAACCCAAAATATAGAGGACTAGGGTTTCGTGGAACCCAGAAAAGAGGGCAAACCTCATGAACGTCATAGATTTAGCTAGAGAGACTGCAAACTTACTCAAACGGCCGGGGATTGGCCGAAAAATGGCAAGAGACCCATAGGGGGTGAGTGAACCACTCCAAATACATCTAAAGAGCCGAGGATATCACTGAGTGGTTGAGAGGCGGGTAGATGACCAAGAGATAGTGAGGAGCCATAGTTTCCGATGAGAGAACCGGTTGGAGAAGGTGAACAGACCTCGTTGGAGGGGAGAAGTCAAGGGGCTTCTAGAGAGTACCAGATAGATAGAGAGAGAATGAGAGATAGAGAAAGATGAGGAGTCTAAAAAATGAGACGGGGGAAGGGGGTAGGTGAGGGTTTAATTAAGGCAATTAAATCTGGGCCGTTGATGAATGAGAGATAGAGAAAGATGAGGAGTCTAAAAAATGAGACGGGGGAAGGGGGTAGGTGAGGGTTTAATTAAGGCAATTAAATCTGGGCCGTTGATGAATGAGAGATAGAGAAAGATGAGGAGTCTAAAAAATGAGACGGGGGAAGGGGGTAGGTGAGGGTTTAATTAAGGCAATTAAATCTGGGCCGTTGATGAATGAGAGATAGAGAAAGATGAGGAGTCTAAAAAATGAGACGGGGGAAGGGGGTAGGTGAGGGTTTAATTAAGGCAATTAAATCTGGGCCGTTGATCTCATTTGATCAACGGCTTAGATTAAAATAGGAGTGGACCGGGTCATATTAGGGATTAGGCTGGGTTGATTCATATGGGTATTGATCCATTTAAAATCTGATAGGGGTGAGGCCAATTTGGCTATAATTGAAATAATAAGGGCTGTTTGTTAAATAGCCAATTTTCCCTTTTTATTATTTTATATAATAGTAAAGAATGATTTAAAAATAAACTAAAGTTACTGGACTAATTAATAACATATAAATATTAATGTAAAATTACTAAAAGTGTTTTTATAATTATGAAACGCGATTAATTGTAAAATATGGTATAATTACAATTATATATAATTTAGCTTAAAAATACCAAACAAATGTATACAAATACACAAAAATTACCTCAATTATATCTTAGTGTAAATATGAGAATGAAATAAATTATTCACCAAAAATACTAGCTTGGGAATAATTATTGAATTTTGTAGTATTAAAATAGACATTTAATTGATTAAAAATATCTTTAAAAATAAAGAAAAAAATACCAAAATTTTTGGACATGCTTATATATCCATATATATGCTATTTTAAGAATATTTTCAGTATAAAAAATATGTAGATAAAAATTGGGTATCGACATGGGTCATGTATGGGTGTTGTAGGGGCAACATAATTATAAAACTCTTGCTTTTTGTAAATTGTAACCTTATGGAAATTCCGAAAACTAACTTAAAGTGTGGATTAAGCTTGTAATATGGAATTAGCTATCATAGTTGAATATACTACCTTTTCTTGCCTAAATAAAAAGGAAAACATGGTTATCTATTAATAAATAGTGGGGTAGGAAGTGTGTGTTACGGCTTGGTTGGTTTGGTTCACCTGATCGAGCGCTGGTAGCGTCTCCCGAGGTTGGGGTGTGACAACTTACCTCGATCCAAGCTAAAATAAATTTGTAATAGTGCTCTTTCCATGGATATCCGACTCCAAATGCCCTAAATCTAGCAAAAATCAATTACATAATACAACTATAACTACAAGAAACTAACTAGATATTGAAATCATAGCTAAGGCAATAAGTTGCAAAATCGCTCAAAAAGGCTCCCAGTGTCCACATCTCGGAATCGGGTAAAAGTCACAAAATAAGAACAGTCATTCACTCACAAGTCTATCTTCTAGGGATTCGAGTTTATTTTACACTCCTTTTCACTTTAGTTTTGATTAAAAATGTATACAAATAGTCTCAAACGCTTAAATGTTGTACTTGTTTGCAGGGTTTGATCAAAAAGAGTAACAAGTAGTCAAACACAAGCTCAAAAAGGAATGAAACCTATACAAGTACCAAGAACAAGTCAAGGCACTGCTGCAACATAAAATCCACTGCAGCTACAACAGACCCATCGTGGCCGTAGTCCATTTAGTGCGGTCCGCGGTAAAAAAAATAGAGAGATGCAATTTTTAAAGTTCAAGCACTGCGGTCTGCGATATATTCTTCACAGTCGTAGTAGCCTCACCCCAGCCTCAATCCATTTTATGCGGTCCACGGAGAGGGGAGTAAGAGACCTAGGAGTTTTGAAATTGGAAGCCACTGCGGTCCGCGATCTATTTTTGCGGACCGCATTTAAGACATCGCGACCACTATGCATTTTATGCGGTCCGCGATGGCCCAATTCAGAGAATCAAAAATTAAGCCATAAAGCCTCAATGCAGTGGTAGTGCATTTTTTGCGGTCCGCGGTACCTCCTTTAGGGGTGTTTTTGTCCAGAAAATTCGGCCTTGTATAAATACTTCATTTTTTTTTTCCAGATTTTTAGGTTATCTAATTCGCAGCTGAGTACGTGAAGGCCGTTTTGGACCTATTTTGAGTAATTTTGTACTTAGTTCAATATTGAATCTTTACTTATTAGCTTGTAAACATATTATATAGGTTATTCTTCATCTAATTATTTAATTTCTTCCAATATTATGAGTAGCTAGACCTATTAGCTAGGGTTGTGGATCAACCCTAGTATGGGTATTTGATGAGTCTTGTATTTTAAGGTTTATATGTTTATGCGTGGTTGATATTTGGACTGATTTGTGTTTTCTATGTTGAATTAGTGGTTGCTAACACTAATTTGTGCCCTTTTTACTTGGGCTCTTCTTGAGAAAGAGAGCTTGAGTCTAGGAAAATTAGTCCAACAAGGAATTGGGGTGTATTCAAGAGAATCGATAGCCCCAATGAAAGTGTTTAACCTAGACATAGTAATACCCGGCTTGAGCTTATATTGCTTGCACTATTTTGACACCCAATTGGCCTTGAGAATGTCAATTAGGGAAAATTTACTCAAGCTACCGAGATGTATAGAGTGAGTAATTCTGTGTGTTGGCTATATCGGAATCCCCAACATAACAAATTTTTCTTAAGCTTTAGAACTCGTCAACTATTCACCTAAGAGAAAGCCACTTCCCTAGTGTCTCATTATCCATTTAGAGAGCCTTACAAGCATTTACGCTTAAGTTTTATTTAGCATCTCATTAGTATAACATTAGAAGTAAAATAATTATGATTCGAAGTGTAATTAAGACTCATTTGATGAATGTTCGAAGGATCTTGATAGGGTGTTAGCCCGGTGTGAAGAATCCAATCTTGTGCTAAACTTGGAAAAATGCCACTTCATGTTTATGGAGGGCATAGTACTTTCAATAAAATATCAAAGCATGGTTAGAGGTGAACAAAACTAAAATTGAGGTGATTTCAAGGCTCCCTCCCCCTACTTATTTCAAGGGAATTAGAATTTTTCTTGGGCATGCAGGGTTCCACCGGGGATTTATCAAGCATTTTATAAAGGTAGTGAATCCTTTGTGCAAGCTTTTAGAAAAGGATGTCAAGTTCGTGTTCAATTAGAGATGTATGCAAGCTTTCTAATTTCTTAAGCACAAGTTGACGACCACCCCTGTTATTACCGCACCCAATTAGAGCTTTTGAGCTCATGTGTGACGCGAACGATGTGGCGGTAGGGGCAGTTTTGGGTCAAAGAGTGAATTAAAATATTTCACCCAATGTACTATGCGAGCAAGACTATGAATGATTATCAAGTAAACTACACGGTGACCGAAAAAGAGCTTTTGGCTATTATGTTCGCAATGGAAAAATTTCAGTTGTATCTCATGGGCGCCAAAGTCATAGTTCATACTTGATGACGAAGAAGGACTCTAGAGCTAGTCTGATGCGATGGGTCTTTTACTTTAAGAGTTTGATTTAGAGATTGTGGACAGTAAGTGTTGTAAAAACCTAGTGGTAGACCACTTGTCCCGCTTGGAGGAGGAAGGGAGACCTCGTCTAAAGATCAATAATTCATTTCCCGATGAGCAACTCTTTTCTATGTCGATGAATGATATGCCATAATTTGCAGACGTTGCTAATTCCCTTGTGACTGGTATAATCTAGTGTGAGCTCTCTTCTAACCAAAAGAAGAAGCTCAAACGCGATAGAGTGGACTTCTATTGGGATGAGCGTACTTGTTTAAGATTTGCACCGGCGGTGTGATCCGGAGGTGTCTCCTAGAGGAGCAATTGAGTATCTTAGAGGCTTGTCATTTTTCTCCCTATGTTAGTCATCATGGTGGGGTGAGGGCATCGTCAAAGGTTCTTAGTTGTGGGTTTTTCTGGCCAATTTTGTACAAAGATTCAAGTGAAATTGTGAAGAGATACGATGAATGCCAAAGAGCGGGTGGAATTTCGAAGAAAGATGAGATGCCTCTCAATACTATTCTCGAAGTCGATATTTTTGATGTGTGGGGCATTGATTTCATGGTCCCGTTTGTTAGTTCATATGGGAATAAATACATTCTAGTGGTAGTTGACTATTATTCAAAGAGGGTTGAGGCCGTAGCATTACCCAACAATGAGGCCCGGAGTGTTGTTGTGTTTATCAAGAAGAGCATTTTCACTAGGTTTAGCACTCCTCAAGCAATCATAAGTGATGAGGGGTCTCATTTTTGTAATAGAGCTTTTGACACTTTGCTTGCAAAATATGGTGTCAATCACAAAGTTTCTACCCCTTATCATCCTCAGGCGAGTGGCCAAGTTAAAGTCTCAAACAGGGAAATCAAGAGTATATTTTCAAAGAGAGTCAATGCAAATAGGACCGATTGGTCAAAGAAATTGGATGATGTTCTATGGGCTTATAGGACTTCTTAAAAGACTCTGGTTTGTATGTATCCGTACCCGTTGGTGTTTGGGAAAGCTTTCCATCTACCGATTTAGTTAAAGCTAAAGGCCATGTGGGCATTGAGGAAGCTGAATCTTGAATGGAGCAGCAAATCTTCGTGTGGAGCAGCTTAATAAACTTGATGAATTTCGATTCCATGCCTACTCGAGTTCGTCCTTGTACAAGGACAAGATGAAGTACCTTCATGACAAGTATGCTCATAGCAAGGAGTTCAAAGTGGGTGATTTCGTTTTCTTGTTCAATTATCGGTTACATATGTTTCAGAAAAAGCTTAAGTCAAAATAGAGTGGACCTTTTGAGGTGGTGCTTATGACTCCGTTTGGTGCACTTGACTTGAAAATTAGAAATAGAGACATCTTCAAAGTTAATGGGCACAGATTCAAGAACTATCTTGGCAAGATTGATGATAGCCATGTGGTGGAAATGATCCATCTTAAGTGATTTGATCGTAACAAGTGTCGGGCCGCGATGTTAAATCAAGCGGTTCTTGTGAGGCAACCCATTTATCTTTCTTTTTGTTTTTCTTTGATATCCTTTTTGTGTAGGATTTGCTTTTGGAATAACTGGTTGTGAGATATGTATAGGCTTGTTTTGATGCAGTGCACGACCAAATTGGAAAAATATTGCACTCTCTGAAGTTGGGACCGCTTCCGCATTGCATTTTTCGCTGCCGTAATATCCTTATTGGGGGTGCAAAATTTCATTACCGTCTGCAGTGTTGAAAATCTAAAACTGGGGGTTCTCTGAAGTTTTCACCGCTGCCGCAATACACTTTGTGCGGTGCGCGGTTCCCTACCATGGCTGCGGAGCATTTTCTGCGGTCCACGTTGACACCCTTACTAGTGCTTCTTGTGGTTAAGTACCGCGATTAACGGTGAATTTTATGTGACCGTGGTTGGTAGGTATTGTGGGTCCCAGTCCTTTTTCTATAAATAGGAGTTCATGCCCTCATTTTCCTTTTTCGCTCATTTTCTCTCTAATAGTAAAAAATGTACTGGTCATCACTATCCTTGACCAATTTCAAACACTATTTCACTTCTCTAGAACTTCAAATCTATCTCTGGTACTTCAAATCATTCATCTTATCTCTGGTACTTCAAATCTTTCCCTAGTCTTTAATTTTATTTTATTCTATTTTAATTTGTTCGATTGTACTTCTTTTTCTTCCCTTTACTTTCAATTTGTAGTATAGGGTTACATAATGCGATTTAGATTAGGTTTAATTAGTTGAAGATGATGATTAACTACCAAGGGGATTGATAATATGTGAATTTAGGCTAAAAATGAGGAAAATATTGAAATCATAGGTTAGTGTTGCTGAGTCAAAGAGTGGGTATTCTGAACTCCACTTCACTGCGGACTGTAGTACCATTTTATGCGGTCCACGGTGGTTCCTTTGCGGCCGCACTACTTTTTATACGGTCTGCAGTAAGTTGTTTTCAAATATATTCTTCACTGTTTCTCCTGGTACTGTGATACTAACAAACACTAAATAAATTCTCCTTGCAGACAATGATTAAATCACGAGGCGGTGGTAATAAACAAAAAGGAAAAGGAGAGTCCTCCTGGGGTAAGGGACAAGGTATGATCAAATTGACCCCCCAGGTCCATAAAGCTATTGGGGACACCTGAAAGTTAATAAAGGCTACAGATAGAGCTCCTTCCCATTTAGAGAGAAGTGAGTATTTGCCCTCCCGGGAGGCATCTGACTCCGATTCAGTGCAGGAGCGTGTTCGTGACTGGCCGGAGAAATGTGCCCAGACCTCCGAGCTCTCCTACTGCTCAAGCTTCAATCCAAATTTCTTCTATGTCGTCTGAGGGCTCAGTTGAGAGTAGTGATAGTGCTTGTTCTATCTCACTTACAGCTTCAATACCCGGTGAGGATCATATAAAAAAAAAAGGAGGGGTTGTGCCCCAAACTTGGGGGGGAGGGGTGGTGGTAGAGAGAACTAGAAGACCGGATGCTTGGCAGGGTAGATTTTTTAGTGAGATAACATACCACAAGTTTCGAGAGTGGTGGCCCAAGAGTAAGTTGATACTTGAATGGAAATTGATTGAGACGGACCCTCTGCCTCACAACCCTAATGTGAAGAGGCTGTTTAGATAGAGATCGGGCTGGGAATATTTTACAGGCAACGTCGAGGAGGCAAATGAGCACTTAGTCAAGGAGTTCCACACTAATGCTGCCCACATCAAAAAGGGCACTAATGTGACTAAGGTGCGAAACTTGACAGTGAAGTTCGATGGAAAGACAATCAATGACTACTTGGGCTTTCTGGAGGAAGATGAACCATTATATGTAGCAAGGGTAGCATTGGATGACATAGCCCGTCCGTGGTTGGCAGAATACCTGGCAATCCCAGGTACCACCCAGGCATGGTTGATAGCAGGAGTCCAAATTTTGAGGAGAAATTTAAACTTTGAAGCAAAGGGGTGGGATACTTTCGTATGCAGCAGACTAGACCCCACTACTCATGAGAACTCTCTACCTTCTCTTGGGAAATCTTTGTGGCTTCTATCATGGTGGGGTATCCGATCAACATCAGGCATGTTATGTTTAGGGTGATCACACGGGTGGTCAATGAAGATGATGGATCATATCCCTTCCCAAATTTATGACAATCTACTTTAAGAACCAGGAGGTGGAGAAAATGAAGTTTGATGTGAAGGTGAAACAAAAGATGCCTTTTTCTTGGTATAGCCTAAAGAGTGATGAGAACCCCAAAGCCAAAGATCCAAAAAGAAAAGCCACAACTTTTATTGGTCAGTTTGAAGAGCCAGTAGTAATAGTCCCTTCTACTCAGCCACCAA
This sequence comes from Nicotiana glauca, assembly GCA_026770625.1. Classification (NCBI taxonomy): domain Eukaryota; kingdom Viridiplantae; phylum Streptophyta; class Magnoliopsida; order Solanales; family Solanaceae; genus Nicotiana; species Nicotiana glauca. The sequence continues at coordinate 127,409 of MU764954.1, forward strand.
AAGACATACCTAATACTACCCAAGGACCCTATACTGTCACTGCTCTCGATACCCCCTCATCTTTAGCCTACCTATTGAGTGCCCACAATTTTAGCCAAACCCTTTCTAGCATCAACAACTGGATGCAGGCAGCTACGTTTAAGCTGTCTGTGCTGTTTAGCTCGGTGGCAGCCCAGTGTGTACCCCTTCAGCTAGAGGTTCTAGTGTCAATGGAGGAGACTCTCAAGGAGCTTCTGGACAACCAGAAGAAATTCTTGGAGAACCAGTAGTTGATATTAGAGGTTGTAAGTTATCATGGGAAAGCATTGAAGGAACTGACAAAGGAAACAAAGAAGTTGAGAAAGACTCGAGAAAAAGAGTCTGTGAAGGAGTTAAGGGTAGAAATGGAGAAGATGAAGGCTGTTGATCACTTGCCTTTGGAGCTACTATTGCATGATACGATTCTAGCAGCTCATCCTGAGCCAAAGCAGGAGTCATAGAGAACACCAAAGAGGAGAAGGGTAATTCCCCGAATTGATGATGTAGTGATTTAGTTGGAGGAACCCCAGGAAGTTTCCTCTAGCCAGCTCTAGGTCCCAATGCAGACACAAGTTACAGGAAACCAGTCACGTGTTCTCGAGCAGTCCGAGGACCCAGTGACCCAGGCTCCTGACCCCACGAGACGGAGGGCTAATAGGGAGTTTTATTTACTCTATATCTTTTCTTGAGCTATTTTTTGTTAGTTAGCATTGAGGAAAATGCTAGCTTTCATTTTAGGGGGTAGCCCTATTTTGATGATATTGGTTTGTAAATATGATACTATTTTAGTTTGATTATGCTTTGATTTGCACTATTGGTATGTACATAATTTTACCAGTTTGTTTCACTTTTCGTACTTTGCAACTTTGGTGTATATATAAAGTTACTTTTTGATGTATATATTCATTCCTCTTATGTATATTCGTCTAAATTCCCTATAGTAATTATTCATTTTACTTTTTGCATTTTCTTTCATAGCTTCTCACTTCATTTCCGTAGCTTCTTATTTTGAGCATTGTATTCAAATAAGCCTTTAGTTTTCTTAGTGCCACGGTTCTTTCCAGAGGAGGAATTTTTGTGACCTGGGTGGCTCTTCCCGATGATGGATGGCATGACAACCTTCTTAAGAGTTTGAGTCTGTTTTCCCTTTGTTTTTGTGTAAATAGTAGCTGTTGAGTAATAGAGTCTCAAGCAAAGGTTCACTTGGGCCTAACACATTTGCCTTTGATCTTATGGTCAAAAATAAATTAGTGTGTATAGGATGGTGACAGTTGTGACCTTAAGACTCTTGTGTTAGCAGACAATCATCAAGTGGTTTTTCGGGACCATTTGTGTTTCTTAAACCTTAGCTATGGTTGTTGTGAGCCCCCGACTCTTTCTCTTTAGCAATATTACAGCTTGTGTTGTGAGAATTTTAATTGCAAGTCCATGTCCCATGCCATTGAGTCTAGAACTTTCCCTGAATGCTTGTCTAGGCAAAACCCTAAGTGTAATTTGACTTGAGAAGTGATTGTAGGTTCTCCTTGATCCAAATATTATCTTGAAAAAATCCATAGCCTACCAATGTTAATATCCCCAGTCAACCCCTTTTCAGCTATAGCCCTTTTTATTTCAAAGACCATGATACAAGCCTTTACCCTTTCTAAAAAGACCCTCTCTTGGCACCCGATCTTTGCTTAGGACAAGGCAAAATTATAAGTTTGGGGGGAGAGACGAGAAATGCAACAAAGTGGTAAAAGGTACATAAACGAAGATAAGGAAAGGTAGAAAGAAAAATAAAAAAGTCAAAAAAAAGTGAACAATATAGAAGAAACGAAGGGATTCAATAAAAATAAAGTGATGAAAGGTATGAAAAGTTTAGAAAGGAGAAAAGGTTTTGAAATTATCAAGAAACAGTGAAAATATGTCTCTCTAAACCCTAAGAAAGAAAGAAATGACTCAAAATGTCAAGAGAATGTGTGCGAAAATGAAGTAAATGAAGTACTTAAGGGTAGATGAAACCTACTTAGACCAAATATGTCCTACCCTGAACCAAAAGCCTTCAATTGTATCCCCACAAAAGTCCTGTACGATCTTGAGTTGAATAAAGCTTACATTAGTGGTGACTCATATAAGGAGCAAGCTTATGGTACTTAGAACCAGACTTGTAACCGTTCTTTGAGAGAGATGAGTGTGTTTCCACAATCCTCGTTTTAAGTGATACAATTTAAAACTGAGGTTTTGCTTAGAGGAGAGTGAGGAGTATGAGTTTGGGTTCTACAATAACCAAAGTAGTAGAAAGATTTTCCTTGATGAGTTGAGTCAACTCTTGATGATTTTGTTTCACACTAATACCATGGCGCTTAAAAGGTTGAATGTTGTTAATGATTCATTCGAAATGAGGCAATTGTTAGTCCCAATTAATGCTAGGTGAGGTCTCATTAGGTCAGCTAAATTTTCTTGGTTGTTTTCTTAAGTAGGTGGACTTATTTTATTTGCTTGAGGACAAGCAAACACATAAGTTTGGGGGATTTGATAACTAGGGACTCAAGTTTATTTTACACACCTTTTTTCTTCATATTTGATTAAAAATGTAAACAAAAAAAGTTGCAAAGGATTACATGTTGTACTTGTTTGTAGGGTTTGATAAAAAAAGTGACAAATAGTCAAAACCAGCTAAAAATGAGTGAAACTTGCACAAGTACCAAGAACAAGTCAAGGCATTGCTGCAATATAAAATTCACTGCAGGCGCAACAGACCCATCACAGCCACAATCCATTGTGTGCTGTCTGCGGTGGACAAGATCAGAGAGATGCAATTTTGGAAGTTCAAGAACCGTGGTCCGCAGTAGATTCTTCGCGGCTGCAGTAGCCTTACCGTGACCGCAATCCATTTTATGCGGTCCACCGAGAGGGGATCCATAGAGCTAGGAATTTTGAAATAAGAAGCCACTATGGTCCGCGGTCTGTTTTATACGGACCACAGTAAAACCACCGCAGCCGTGGTGCATTTTATGTGGTCCACGATGGCCAGATTTAGAGACTCAAAAATTAAGCTGAAAAGCCTCACTGCGACTGCGGGGCATTTTTCGCGGTCTGCGGTACCTCCGTCAGGGGTATTTTTGTCCAAAAAATTCGACCTTGTATAAATACTTCTTTTTCAGATTTTTGGTTATCTAATTCACAGTTGAGCACGTGAAGGCCGCTTTGGACCTATTTTGAATAATTTTGTAGCTAGTTCAACATACGGGCAGCCCAAGGGTCAAGCCAGTAAAGCAATGGCTTTAGGCCCCCAAATTTTGGGGGCCCACATTTTTCTTTATGTTTTCTACACTTATTTGTATTGAGATCCCGACTAATCTAGATTCGTACCGCGTAAAGCCTAGTAAAATAAACAACACATTTTGACAAAATTTATTTAACCACAAGACTCGAACCCAAAATATCTAATTAAGGTAAGTTGGATCATATGCATCTCACATCAATCTTTAGAGATGGGGTTTAAATATATTGGGTATATTAAAATAAAAAACTGAAATATTTTATAAAAGGTAAGCACAACAAATAAGACTTGGACTACTGAAGATACCAAAAAACGGATTCTAAAAGTTTTTACACCTTTTAGTGAGTAATGTAAAATGAGAACAATATGGGTACTTCATTAATTATGTTAATCGTAAACTTTAAATAACAAAAAGTTTTATTTTCGTGACAAAGGTTTAGGGAGTGATTTTATTTTTTCAATTAAGAGTTATATTATTCTCTATAGAAAGAAAAGAGTTTTATTTTTTCTACCAAAAAAAAAAAACTAGAGTTAAAGAGTATCGTTGAATAATACTGTATTAGCATTATTTTTTTTCCTTTAGGTTTCAAGTGTTTCAATAAGCATATCAGAACATCAAAAAAAAAAAAAATTCGATACCAAGTTATCAACTTCTTGGATATGGTTATATTATCGAAGATCAACAATATCTTAGGAGATAATAAATTATTACTTATAAAAAAAACTATTAGTAACAACTTTACATTTAAAAAGTTAGAAAATAGATTTTAATTAAAAATATAAATGAATTATTCTTTTTTTTCTTTTGAAAGGCCCAGATTAAAATTTTGGCTTTAGGCCACCAATCTTCATGAGCCGCCCTGGTGCGACATTGAATCTTTACTTCTTAGCTTGTAATCATAATATATGGGTTATTCTTCATCTGATTATCTGATTTCTTTTATTATTATGAGTAGAAAAACCCATTAGCTAGGGTTGTGGCTCAATACTAGTGTGGTTATTGTCGAATGCCCCCTTTTTTCTCGCGAAAGGCAAAATCGGGTTTACAATATTTGGAAGGACAACTCTATTCCATTTGGGAATTTGGGTTTTGGAGGTTGAAGAGTTTCCACCTAATGATTAAGTGCATTAGAACACTAAAAAAGATTTTTTTGAGTTGGAAAACCAGAGTTTGGGTAAGGGCTAGAAATTATCTCGAGGAGAAGGTGTTAGGCATCCCCCAAGATCCACTAGTGTGGTTCCCGGTCATATTATAATTGTGACTTTAAATATAAATAACAAATACAAGAAAGCATTATAAATACTAGGTACTTTCACATAGTGGTTGCAAATAAAAGAAGTACATGACTTTTAAAGAATGTTTAAATTTGGAGGAAGGTAGTTTTATAATTAAAGAGAAGATGCCCAAGTAAAGGGGAAGGGGTCAAATAATTGATGCAAGTAAATTAGAAAAGAAATAAAAGGGGCTATGGTTTGGGAAAAAATAGTACTGAAAATCGGACAATTCAAAGAGAGATTTGCATAATAGGTACAAGTAATTGAAGTAAAAGAAGAAGTTGAAAATCTGAAAAACATCTTTAAAATTCTGGAAAAAAAAATAAAGTAATAAAGAGGGAGGGAGGTCCTAGGTTTATAAATAATACGGATCACCCCATACAACACCTGGTAACCATTTATACATGTAGTGTTATCGCGTGGTCATTATATTCATATCTACTCTTTCCCACCCCGTTTAGGTGTTAAAGTGCGGAATAGTATCGTCGCTTATTGCATACTATTACCCATCCCAAACCTATCAGTCCTGGAGATGTTTGGGACTACTAATCCTAAGGGGATGAAGTTGGGGTTTTTCATAGTTTGAAAAGTATAAAAATCTAAAGCGACAAGCAAAAACACATAAGTACTTAAAGGGAGAAAAGTAACGGTTAAAGGCTCAAACATGCCTCCTTATTTAAAGGAATAGATTGTTTAGCATGACTTACAAATACTGGTTAGGTCTTTAATTAAACTTAACGTGGAAGGGCATCTGATTTAATATTTTCAGATAAGATGTCTGAATTAGACCTGCTTGATTTTTATAATTATTAAAGACTGGCAAAATTGATTATTCACCTATAGGTTTGCCTTGATGAGGCCTGGAATCGAAGTATCTAACATTTGCAGAAGGCATGCTGCTTTTAAGGAAAAGTTACTGATTTAAGAAAATAACAAAATTTGCAGATATTAAAAGACATTTTACTACTGATTTTAGACTTGTAAGCGAGCTAGACGATTCAGAATCATTTAGTTATCCCTATAAGCATGCTCTCTAAGCGTGATTGATTTAGGACGCTTGTAAGAGTGCAAGAATTCTATAGGCATGGCATCCAGAGTACATTTGTTATTATTTTTAACCTATAGACTGTTTGCCTAAGGTGTGTATGCAAAAATGCAGAAACTTATAGACATGATTTCTAATGCAAATGAATAACTTATAGAGAGAATTTCTACATGCAGTAATGAATGACTTATAGGAAAGATTTCTATATGCAATAATGAATGACTTATAGGTAGGATTTCTATATACAATAATGAACAACTTATAGGCAGGATTTCTATATGCAATAATGAACAACGTATAGGTAGGATTTCTATATGCGGATGAATGAACTTATAGGCATGATATCTATATGCAGTAATGAACAAATTGTGATTGTAGAAGTAGACCTAAAGCATGATATCTACCCTATATGCATAACATGAGAGTCCCTCCCCATTTTTTTACTATACACCCCGTAGTTATTATAGATTATTACAACTTGAATGAATCCAGAATAAATAAATAAATAAATAAATTACATCAGAAAATAAAAAATTCTAACCAATGAGAGCCTAATTCAGACTCCTAGTCTGACATATAGAAGAAACCAACTTCCAAGGACTAGGTTTTCCAATGCCTTTCTCTTATTTTGGATGTGTCAAAGTTCCAAGGAATATCATGAACTCCAGGCAATACTTACACCTCAAATATCATTGTAGTATTATAGTGCAGTGTGGAAGGGCCAACCCTCAAATATCAAAGTTCAAAGGAAATTTAAGGTCCCAAAGAAAGGCTCATAGGAGGGGGCAGAACATATAGGCTAGGAGTATGTGCAAGTGCAATAGAGGGGATTAGGGAATGCAATTGCTGGCTGGAGGTCATGCCCAACAATTAGGAGTGGTGGCACACCCCTGACCAGCCTGTTTAGCCAAATTTGAAGAGTTAGGATCCATTGGGGATTAGGTTTAGACCAGAGCAGCAATTTAGGTGCTGGCAGGTCATGAACCCTAACTCAAACACATAGAAGGGAGCAGGGGGTAGGGGGTTCACAATGCAAACATGTGCATGAAAAGAACATACATAGTTAATATTAAACATAAATAATAAAGTAAACAAAAATGCTAAAACTATAAATTAAACACATAGAGGTGAAGCTGAAATCAAAATCATGACATACCAGTTTCAGGAAATAAGAAAAGATAAGCAGTAGCCTCGTAAAAGTGAAAGTGCAGACAGGAAACAAGAATGGTCTAAGTTTTAGTTCAGAAGAGGATTGTGATTGTGTAGTTTTTAAGAGTGCTCAATTGTGTATGTTGTGTAAAAGAAAGTCATGTATTTATAGTGTAGAAAGCAGGCAGAAACAAGGCAAGAAACAATTTTGAAAGTTGATTGCTAATTAATTACACAAAAATCTCCGTTAATTACGGGATTCAGATTCAAACGGGCATAACAAATTATTGAAATAAATTAATTAAACTTTTTTTATAGAAGTACAATTAGGGGTAAATACATAATAGTTATTTAAGGGCAAGGTTTTGACAGTACACGATTGTATAATTAAGGAAAGAGAATCAATCAACAACCATGAAATAAGAAGTCCAAATACTTTGTGTGAATGAACCCAGTCAGAAAAGGTGAAGAAAAGATTTCAAGGAAAATCAGTACCAATCAATTAACCCCCCTAAAAAAGGATTTTTATTCAATCATAAGTTGGAAAGGTTCAACACACACATATATAAAACTGTCATGCAAATTCAAAAGAGCCTAGTATAAAAGACTTCATAGTCATAAACAAAGGGGTTCAAAGTGAGTTTGGGAGAGTCCAGGGCTCCAAATAAAACGCTAGTCCAAACACAAGACCAAACTCACCAAAAACCCCAAATACTAGGGTTTTCAACTTGAATCAGACACAGAGGAGAGAAGACAAATAAATGAACCAGTCTTAGAGGTCTTTTTTAGAGACTTATGAGAAAACGAACAGATGTAATAACAAGTTCGAAGCAATAGAGTGAAGAAATTGATTCAAGGCATAGTGATAGTAGAAGGAACATGTATTAAAAAAACTTGGAACACAAACAAGTTCATAAGAGCGAAAGGGGTAGTACAACACTTAAAAGAACAGTAGAAGAAACATTTAAAAAGAACTCAAACAAAGGTCAAGTGAAAAGCAAACAAATAATAAAATCAGTAGAAAATCACAGTAGCAGAATATGCAAAAATAAGAACACAGTGGAAGATCATGCAAGGTAGAAAAATAAAATATAAGAACATAGCATAGACAGATACACACAAAGAGAAGAAGAAAAAGAGTCAGAGAAACATTTTGAAAGTTTTCAGAAACCCTAAATCAAAGAGGAGTAATTTTTGAAAGAAAAATCGGGGAAAACATTTCAAAACTTCGGTAAAGCACAGATATAAAACCGATCTAAGAAAACAATTAGAGAAAACCTCGAGTAGCTGGGGTTTCAGAGGAACCCTAGAATAATAAAGGCTTGGAAAGGGTCCGATCTTGTGTCGGATGAGTTAGAACCATGTTCAAAACATCATTGTATGCCAGAGCGAAGCCGGCAAGTGCCATCTAACCTTGGATCTGTAGAGATCTGAACAGACACCTTCGAGGTTAGACCTCGGACCTCTGAATACCAGGTGTTTGAGAGCAGAGGGAGATGAGTCTAAGCCATCCATGGCCTGAGAGGTCATGAATTCCAGTGAGATTGCGGTTGAAGATGGTGAGAGGGTGCTAGGGTTAGGGGAAGGTTAGAGAGAGTTTGAGAGATGAGAGGACTCAAAGGTAGCTGTCTGGTCGAAATGAGTTAGGGTTGAGGAGTGTTTGTGAACTAAAAAGAAAATGGAGAATCGTAGCCGTTGATCATTTTGATCAACGGCCTATATTTAATGGGGAGCCGGGCGGGTTGAATTAATTGGATCAAGGGTGGGTAATTTTAGGAATTGGGCTGGTCCAATTGAGGTAGAAATTGGGTTAATTGGGGGGCTGATTTTAGGCTAAAATTGAAATGAAATAGGGCTATAATTTAAATATCCATTTTCCCTTTTTATTTTATAAAAAATAATAAAATAATTTCTGAAAACAAATAATAGGTACTAAATTAAGAAATATTATATAAATATTAAATTAAAAATACTGGAATCAATTTTATAATTGTAACACAATTAAATCTTAAAATAGGCTAAAATTACAATTTCGTGCAATTTAGCTTTAAAAATGCCAAATTAATTTTTAAAAAAAAAATGTACAAAAATTACCTTAGATATATATTAGTATAAATATGAGAAAAAAATAACTGAATCAACAAAATGATAATTTTTGGGAATAATTATTGATTTTATACTGTTAAAAATGGGTAATAAATTGGTTTAAAAATCTTTTAAAGACTGAATAAAATAATAAAACACTCGGTCATGCTCATATATGCATACATATATTATTTTGAAAGTATATTTACATATAAAATATATGGAAAAAAATTGAGTATCAACAGCTGCTCCTCTTTACCCAGGAAGGATGGAAGAGTTTTCGGGTAAAGATATGATGGCCAATTTCTACAGAGGGAAATGATTTGTAAGGTTTTGATGGAGCTCTGGCTCTTGAATTGCCTATATATCCATGTTCTTACAAGAATCAGGTCATATGTAGTTTGGGAGTCCATCGACGGAACATGTCGATGGAGACTTCGAAAGACGGACGTGATATTCAGGTCGGGAAAGATGGTCAGTGTCACGACCCAAAATCCACTAAGGGTTGTGGTGGCGCCGGACACCTCTGTCCGGCCAGCCAACTAACTCATCAATTAATTTCTCTTTTAATACTTCTAAAAATCTAAGGTTTTTCCTTTCATTTTTATAAATAAAAGTTCAGTACTAGAATTCAAATTTAAATAATAATAATTAGAACAAATCCATTATAAACCCTCCCAGAAACCCGGTGTCACAAGTACATGAGCAACTATTGATAAGAGAAATAAATTGCAACATAACATCCGTCCGGAATACAATGGACAAGAAAGAAATACAGTTACTAGAAGGGACTTTAAAACCTGCGGGCCGCCTTGAATACTGCAACTCACCTAGTCCCCGAATCGTCCGTGCTGCTGCGGCCAGTAGGCCGCTAAGATATCATGTACATGTGCAACAAAAATGCACAGAAGTGTAGTATGAGTACGTAATCAACGTGTGCTCAGTGAGTGTCCCGCCTAATCCCGAAGGGGTAGAGACGAGATGGCCAACTTTGACACACTCTAATGGTCCAACGGTTATTTATTCTCAATATACATATCAATAGTGGATTTATTATCTAACATGATTTTTTATCCGAATAGAGGAAACAAGTAAACACGTAATTCCTTCATAGGAAATTTCCAAGGTTTCTTTTCATTATTAACAATATGATCTCGAGCCCTAGTGAGGCATGTAACAACTTAAATAAATCCAGGCAGCAATATAAGCA
>MU764955.1:2926-25205 GCA_026770625.1 Nicotiana glauca
GGAAGTTATTCGAAATACAGCAGAGTTATGCTCACTTACGGTCTTAAAATCTTGCAACCGTAGGTGCATCCACTCATATCGAGCCCTTGGCAATACCGTAGCCTTAAGGTGATCATACCTTTCCTTTAGGCCAGTCCACAATTCAAGTGGATCTTTCACTGTTAAATATTCAACTTTCAAACCTTCATCCAAATGATGACGAAGGAAAATCATGGCCTTTGCTTTGTCCTGGCTTGATGCCTCATTACCATGAGTAATGGTGTTACCAAGGCCTTTAGCAGCTAAGTGAATCTCAGCATCGAGAACCCATGATAGATAGTTCTTTCCAGAAATATCAAGTGCCACAAAATCAAGCTTTGACAAATTCGACATAGAGAAGACTATCAAAGAAGATAAATAATTAGAAATTATTAGGATAATAGCGTAAAAAAACGATTGCACTAAACTCTTCTGATTCTGTATGATATTTAGGTGAAAAATACCAATCCAAAATGAATGATAATGGTATATTCGTCTATACGTCTGTTGTTCCCAATGTACTGGACAATGAAATTTTATTAGCTCCTCTTAGCTTAGAGATTATTGCTAGGAATATTTACTATAACGTCATGAGATTCATGATTATTTCTGTTTTCCATGGTATTAGAAGGATTATTTCTGTTTTCCAAAAGATTTACACTTTTTGAGATTTACACTTTTTGTTCATCGATCTTTGTCAGTACTATATTCATGAATAAAAAAATGATGTTCAAGTTTATATTACGATGAAACATCATAAGAAAAATAAAAACAAAGGAACCAGTATTCATTTGGCGGAATATACTCATATGTATATCTGATAAAAAAAAACTAAAGAATTATTAGGCTTGATAATTTTGACAGTAAATCATAGAGATATACCTCGTAAGAAGTGGAGTTCAACCTTGAGATTAGACTTCGTGTTAATAACGTGTTATGAAATAAAAACAATTTAGTAAAACATGAACAAGAAATAAAAGCAATTTAATAAGACATGAACAAGAAATATAGATAGAGAGAAGGAAAAGATTTCTTCTTCAATTGTGTGTATTTTCCTATCTATTACAAGGCCTTTATATAGGCATAAAAGTGAAGAAAATATGTCATTGAACATACAAAATATGTCACTGAATGTCATTAAGCATTTGAGATTAAGATCATGGAAGAAGAGTAGACATCCACCATAATGTGATATTTATCATAACATGTTATGAAATAAAAGTAATTTAGTAAAACATGAACAAGAAATAAAAGCAATTTAGTAAGACCTGAATAAGAAATATAGATAGAGAGAAGGAAGAGATTTTCTTCTTCAATTGTGTGTATTTTTCTATCTATTACAAGGCCTTTATATATGCATAAAAGTGAAGAAAATATGTCATGGAATATGTCATTGAACATACAAAATATGTTATTGAATATGTCATTAAGCATTTGAGATTAAGATCATGGAAGAAGAGTAGACATCCACCATAATGTGATATTTATCATAACACTCACCCTTGGATGTCTATAGATAATGTGCCTCGTTAAAACTTTACCAGAATAAAACCCAATGGGAAAAAAATTCTAGAAAAGGAAAAAGAGTATACATGTTTAAAAATACGCCTTTTGGTTGCCTCGTTAAAAACCTTGCAAGAAAAACCCAGTGGGACAAAACCTTGTAAGGGAAAAAAAGTGCAACGCGCATTAACTCCCCCTGATGAGAGCATTAATTCACATCCTTGAGCCTTCGCATCCCGATCTTATGTACTAGCTTCTTGAAGGTTGACGTCGGTAGAGATTTTGTGAACAAATCAGCCATATTATCACTTGAACGAATCTGTTGCACATTGATATCACCATTCTTTTGAAGATCATGTGTGAAAAATAACTTTGGTGAAATGTGTTTTGTCCTATCTCCTTTTATGAACCCTCCCTTTAATTGAGCTATGCATGCTGCATTGTCTTCATACAAAATCGTGGGTAATTTGTCACATTTCAAACCACATTTGTTTCGAATAAGATGTATTATAGACCTCAACCACACGCACTCTCGACTTGCTTCATGAATAGCAATTAGTTCCGCATGATTAGATGAAGTAGCCACAATTGATTCGATCGCCAAGATATGGCAGTGCCTCCACAGGTAAACACATAACTTGTTTGAGATCGAGCCTTGTATGGGTCAGAATAAATACCCAGCATCAGCATAACTAACAAAATCGGGACTGCAATTATGGCCATAAATAAGTCCATATCGGTATTTCCTTTTAGATACCGCAATATGTGTTTGATTCCATTCCAATGTCTCCTTGTAGGAGCAGAGCTATATCTTGCTAAGACATTAACTGAAAAGGTTATGTCAGGCCTTGTAGTATTGGCAAGATACATTAGGGCACCGATTGCACTAAGATATGGTACTGCAGGACGAAGTAGCTCTTCATTCTCTTACTGATGTCAGAATGGATCCTTATTCACATCAAGTGATCGAACAACCATCGGAGTACTTAATGGATGTGCTCCATCCATGTAAAACCGTTTCAATACCTTTTCTATGTAGGCAGATTGATGAATAAAAATTCCGTTTGCCAAATATTCAATTTGCAAATCAAGACATAATTTTGTCTTTCCGAAATCTTTCATCTCGAATTCCTTCTTTAAATAATCAATTGCCTTTTAGAGTTCTATAGGAGTTCCAATAAGGTTTATATCATCAACATATACGGCAAGTACAACAAATTCCAATGTTGTTTTCTTTATAAAACCACATGGGCAAATGACATCATTTATATAGCCTTCCTTTATTAAATATTCACTAAGACGATTATACCACATTCGTCCTAATTGCTTTAGACCATACAACAATCTTTGCAATTTGATTGAAAATATTTTCCGGGACTTTGAATTATTTGCTTTAGGCATTTTGAATCCCTCGGGAATTTTCATGTATATCTCATTATCAAGTGAGTCATAAAGGTAGGCGGTAATCACATCCATTAAATGCATGTCAAGCTTTTCACGGACAGCAAAACTAATGAGATAACGGAACGTTATAGCATCCATAACGGTTGAATATGTCTCTTCATAATCGACACCAGGCCTTTGTGAAAATCCTTGTGCAACAAGGCGTGACTTATATCTTTGTACCTCATTTTTCTCATTCCTCTTGCGTATAAAGACCCATTTATAGCCAACGAATTAACACAATTAGGTGTTTGGACTACATAGCCAAAAACTTCACGTTTTGCAAGTGATTTCAACTCTGATTGGATTGCTTCTTGCCATTTTGGCCAATCACGTCTTTGGTGAAATGTGACAAACTACCCACGATTTTGTATGAAGACAATGCAGCATGCATAGCTCAATTGAAGGGAGGATTCATAAAAGGAGATAGGACAAAACACATTTCACCAAAGTTATTTTTCACACATGATCTTCAAAAGAATGGTGATATCAATGTGCAACAGATTCGTTCAAGTGATAATATGGCTGATTTGCTCACAAAATCTCTACAGACGTCAACCTTCAAGAAGCTAGTACATAAGATCGGGATGCGAAGGCACAAGGATGTGAATTGATGCTCTCATCAGGGGGAGTTAATGCGCGTCGCACTCTTTTTCCCTTACAAGGTTTTGTCCCACTGAGTTTTTCTTGCAAGGTTTTTAACGAGGCAACCAAAAGGCCATGTGTACTCTTTTTCCTTTTCTAGAATTTTTTTCCCATTGGGTTTTATTCTAGTAAGGTTTTAACGAGGCACATTATCTATAGGCATCCAAGGGGGAGTGTTATGATAAATATCACATTATGGTGGATGTCTACTCTTTTTCCATGATCTTAATCGCAAATGCTTAATGACATATTCAATGACATGTTTTGTATGTTCAATGACATATTTCATGACATATTTTCTTCACTTTTATGCTTATATAAAAGCCTTGTAATAGATAGGAAAATACACACAATTGAAGAAGAAAATCTTTTCCTTCTCTCTATCTATATTTCTTGTTCATGTCTAACTAAATTGCTTTTATTTCTTGTTCATGTTTTACTAAATTGTTTTTATTTCATAACACTCAATCAATATTGTACAGACAGATAAAAACCGGATACGCTACAGCTGGTCAAGCACTCAACCTAAAAAAGGAATTATGCTGTTCTTCTGTTTTTTGGAAATGGATCTTCTTTTCTCCTATTTTGGTAAGTTAAAAATTATTTAATGAACAAAATGAAGGTGCAAAAAACAAAATCCAAGCTAATATGTTATGACTTTTTCTTTTTTTTTTTTTTTTTTTTTTGATCAAGTTGATTCATTGAATGGCATCAAGAAGATACAGTGATAACAAAAGTAGAGAACTAGCTCCATAACAAGATGTTCTGATAGGGGCTGGGAGCGAGCCAAAAAAGAGTAGATTAGAGAGGCTAGACTAGACTAGAGTGACAGAGCTCACAAAATCTGAAAAGACAGTAGAACTATTTGCATAGGACTGGTTGGTCCAACGAAAGAGACTGAGCTAATATGTTATGACCTATGAGGGCATTTATTTCCCTTCCCGTTTTGGCTATTCAAAGATAACAGCAACTCCACTCTTACAAGATTGTACCTTATGTCATCATACTCCATAAGTACAAGCACACTCACATGTTACAGCCGTGACAACCACTGCTAGAGTTACAGAGACAACTTTAGCAAGTTCATACTATCTTGATCACTTCTATAAACCTTGGTATGTTTGGCACATTATTGACTCATGACCTTTTTCCTCCAGACAAATAATGCATTTGACGATGGTCCAGCAGAAAATTTTATTATACAAGTACATCAAACATTGAACTTTTCTCATGCACATGCTTAGACACAAGCTTAAGAAGATCTAATCCAATTAAGCAGCATTGTTTCCCTCAAACCTCCTGTCATCAAATACTGACGACCACTAAAGAGGGTTTTCAGCAATCATAACTGATAACTGAGGATTTGAAGAACTATGAACTATAAATTACAGATCAATCAAGCCACCATGCATTCCCACAAGCATAAACCTACAAAGAGAACTCCCAAACACTGACCTAGCACAGGCTACATCGTCTCACACTTGCATCCTTCCTTTTCAGGCTAAGTGGCAAATACTAAAAGTTTTGTTCTTTTTATATAAGTGGTAAACAATATAAGATAATAAAGAACCATATCCACAGATCCTTTCCTAGAGAAAAGGCCGGTATTCATATGTGCTTTGCTAAACAGACTAATTCCTGGTTATATCTGCAATTTTAGCATTTTCTTCAAAGGGTTACAGTATCTTTTATGAAGTAGATTTGGTACAACTTGTATTGACACTAAAAATCATTGCTAGTTAGTACCTCATTTAAGATGACGGTACATCTGCAAATTCACAAAGCTAATAACGAAAAGGACTAAATGCTCAAGTAAGAGAGGAACCCATTTGCTTCTCTTCTGCACCTAGCTGACAGCATGTTTATTGTACATAATGGCCCCCTATGCCTATTGGAAACAGCCCATCTATCCTCATAAGGTAGGGGTAAGGTCTGCGTACACACTAACATCCCCAGACCCCACGATGTGGGATAATACCGGGTATGTTGTTGTTGCTGTTGTTCGCCCCCTATGAGACAATCTTTCCGCACCCGCACTATTCCGATCCTCTACTCTTTCAAGAAGTATCCTCATAAGAAGGAAAGGCCATCTTGCACCTAAGGGTATGGCTTAGTGGTCAATGAAGTGGGTGAGAACCTTGAGGTCCCAGCGGAAGCAAAAAACACTAGGTGATTTTTTCCCATCTATCCAAGCCTTGGTGGATAGAGTTACCTGGAACCTGGTGGTGGTGGGAAGTGGCAGGTATCCCGTGGAATTAGTTTACGTGTGCACAAATTGGCTCAGACACCACGGTTATCAAAAAAAAAGGGGGAAGGCCATCTTTAACGTTAAAATCACTACCCTAATTTCTTGCAAGTTTAAAACACCTAAGGCAAAGCTAGGTTTATAACTTGTGAATGATTATCTAGAAGGTACTAACCAGTAAGGAAGATTTCTTACATGATTCAAACAAAGGCATTGATAAGTATTGAAAAACAAAAGTGATAAACTCAATTCCTAGCCCCTCTCCCATCACATCACTAGATCCTGTGTGAGTGACTCGTGGAAAGTGTAAGTGATGCTTGCTTCTTTTTTTTGTTGTAACCATGGTGTCCGGGCCAGCTGGCGTGCACCTTGACTAATTCCACGGGATACCAACTACTGCCCACCAGCAATAGGTACCAGGTAACTCTATCCACCAAAGCTTGGATATATGGGAAGGAATCACCTAGTGTTTTTTGTCTCTCTTGGGAATTGAATATAAGATCTCATAGCTTTTACCCACTTCATTGATTACTAGGCCACATCCTTGAGTGCTTAAGTGATGTTTGCTTCTTGGTTAATCAAAATATGGCGAAAGCTCTCCCTTTTCTATATTCAAAAAAGAAAAAGATGGCAAAAGGTACTATATGACCAGGAAATTCAGGTACATTCCCATCCTACCAGAGGCAAATCCAGTAGATCCAGCATATTAAGCAGGTGCATTTTGCAACCAATGCTTATAAGCCGACTATATGTGTGTATAAAAAGTTTAACCAAAGTTTAATAGGTAATAATTCAGACACTGCCTTTAAATCCACCCCTATATCCAGCTCTCCTTAGACAAAGTATTAAGGAGTTAAGCCATCAAGTTGAGTGATTTCATATCTTAAAAAGCTAATGCAAGAAATACTTACTAGATCCCCAAATCCCTCAACCACAGGCACGCGCTTTTGATCAGAAAAAAAATTGCCAAGCAGAACAAGTCTGCTGATTGCTACTTCACCAACACACTGTTAAATCTTTCAATTTTTCCTCCCAAAGCAATTTAATTATTCAATCAACAGACTAAGCCTCAACCCCATACTAGTTGGGTTCTTTTAATATGAATTTGTTCATCCCTTCCGCTCTATTTAGTTCCGTTACACTCCAAAACCAACTCAACTCAAGGAGTCAAATAATCATGGCGCAAAACCACATTAGTTGGCGACTTGGGGTCGACTAGATGAATCCTCCTGACCCACTCTATTTAATTCCATTTCAATCCAAAAGCAGCTACAATCATACCTCTATATAACGGCATCCCTGTATAATAATCATTCACTAAAAAAGCGAACAACAAACCAGTTAAATCTGTGGATGGTAGTGTGTACTTAGATATTAGGGAGAGTAGAGAGGGTGTTTCCCATCGAGAGACAGTGGCCCAGTAATATACTATAAAAGCCAAGTTTTCTGGAATAATATATTTCCAATAGTGAAAAATTTATTGAGGACAGATTAGTAAAAGAATACTACTAACATTGAGAATACGAGAAATCCCAAGAGTCTTGAGAAGCTCAGCACGAGAAGCATTATCATAGCTACCCAAAAATAGAAACTCAGGCAAGATCTCAGAAGGAAACGCACTGAGTTGAATCCCCTTTTCAGAAACAGCAGGCATTCGGTGTCCACAGATCCCACAAACTTCGCCTTCCTCGTATTTGTGATAATGCCCACAAACACCACATGGATTTTCCCTTCCCCTTTTCCTCATAATATTGATTGATTTGTTTTGTGAACTAATTAGAATGAATGACCTATATAGATGAGTAAAATAATTGATTTGAAGTGAAGTCAGTTTTTGTGGATTTTTTATGGCGAAAGTATAAAGATCTTGCCCAGTGTGCTTTTGGATGATTTTGACTTGTATAGGTTTCTATTTATAGATATCGGTAGTAATAAACGAGTACAGTTTTTGGACGGAATTTGGACAGAGAGAGAGAGAGAGATCAGCACGTGATAGGTTGCAATTGCATAGACCGTAGCCAGTAGGTACTAGTAGATGATATAGATAGAATCCTAGCACTAATGTCAATATTTGGGATTTTTGTATTTTTTTTTATACTTTGTTATCAGTATTACCGAGATTAGGGAAAATAACTCTAATATAAAATTTGGTTTTTTTTTTTTTCAGAAATTTCCCAAGAAAACTCGCGGCTGCTATCTTCTGGTAAGCATTGGATAACCTGCTTACTGTGCAATAGCTTATAAATCACACATGAGATGTAAATTGCACTAGCAAGCCCGGTGCGACGAACTCTAATTGAGGAGACTGATGGTGAGGGAAAAATAATTCTAATATAAATTTTGGTATTATTTATGTTATATTTGGTTGATATTTTGTAGGTACGAGGAATATAGCTTATTGACTAGAACCGTTAATTTGGCATTGGTTTGCACAACCGACCTAGTTTAGTCCTTTATCTGATAAGGTTGGACTAAGAATTTTTGAGCCTATTTTAGATCGAGACCTTTTAGTTAGGTTCAAGTGAGTTATTGGCCCTTGAGGCCTGATTTGAATGAAAGAAAGTAAGGAACTAATAGCCTGTTTGGCCAAGTTTCTTTTTGGCTAAAAGTGCTTTTTTGGCCAAAAAGCACTTTTGGCCAAAAATTGATGTGTTTGGCCAAACTTTTGGAAGGAAAAAAGTATTTTTGAGGAGAAGCAGAAGCAGTTTTGGAGAATCAGAAAAAAATAGCTTCTCTCCAAAAGCACTTTTTTTAGAAGCACTTTTGAGAAAAATACACTTAGAAGCAGTTTTTTAAAGCTTGGCCAAACACTAATTGCTGCTCAGAAGTGTTTTTCAAACTAATTAACCAAACACAAACTGTTTCTCACCAGAAGTACTTTTGAGAAAAGTACTTTAAAAAAAACACTTCTCAAAATAAGCTGATTTTTGCAGCTTGGCCAAACGGGCTATAAAAGTAACCAGAACAGGAGCTCAAACTCTACTTACAACGCATTGAGGAGCTTGTTCTAACTTTTAATGGATAGAATATTATCCTTTTTGTGTGGTCTTATAATTTGTTAATACTTGGTGAATAATTCAATTATGGACTTAAGACTTGGTTGGCAATGTCATCACTTAAAATGTGGCATCTAGGCCGCGGCAGAGCACCCAACAAGCCACTACATGCTAGGCGAAATGTTAAACTTGCTCCTATTGGGCCGAAAATTGGTAAACGGACTTATGTGGGTCAAGTTATATGCACAACCAGTGAGGAAAGGTACTTAAACTCTTAACTCAACCAACGTTGTCGTCTGGTTTTTGGTAATTGAGGAGGCCAGGTAAATTATTTAAGGGTCCTCTCTTTCTATATATATATATTTATTTATTTATTTATTTATTTATTTTATCTGTAAAATGGGTACAGTTGAATTTGTAATGTGGTCTATAGACACATAAATTAATTTGATCCAGAAATATAAAGTAAACAAGAACAAAATAAGATTATGAAATAAATTTAAAGAAAATACAAACCTGCTTATGAACTTAGCCTCTCTGGTGACAGAAGTGGGAATAATATTCAAGAATAAAGACAAAGAATAGTATTATAAGATGAGAGTTGACTTAAGCTTTTGTGTATAGAATGTTTCGTGCCTACAATGGATGCTAGTTCTCTTATTTATAACTCTTATTTAGGGTGACAAGATCATCAAATCAATCTCCTCTTGAATGAGAATAAAACTATCATTGATGGCTGCATAACGGTTGGCTATAAATGCAGATATGCTCTATGATGTTTGCTCATTGAATGCTACCCGCTTTGAATCTTTGTAATCGGCTACTCCGTCTTTGGGATGCATCCAGCGCCGGTCATATGCTTGCAACCAGTATTGACTATTTGCTTACTCACATCCTACATGTCTTCAGCTCCACGTGTCATCTCTTCATTCATCCAACTATCACTAACTAATTTTTCCGCATACAAATAGTCCCCCTACTTTTTGGTCACAACACTTTAGTGTCACTGGAAAGTAAAGAAAACATCTTTCCTTAGCGGGCAAGTTTCTGAACAATTTTTGATTCTTAAAATGATTCACGTCTCTCCCCATTTAATGACCCGAATATGTGGTACCCCACGATTTGGAAAATATTTTTGCCAGTTTTGAGTTAATCATGACCACGATTTTTACCATCTATAAATTTCTTCATTACTCATAACTTTTACTCTTTACCTTTACAACTCCTTCTTCTTATCCGATTTACCTTAGAACTCTACTTGCGCAACTCAATTCTCTCAATAAAATCTTTCTTCATCAATTTCTTACTATCATATCTTCTAACAATGATGTCCTCGGAAACTCTAGCCTTCTCTTCGATAGAGGCCCAAAGAAGAACAAAACAAAAGAGGTTGATGTCAAGTCAGAACCTCCGACCGTAAACTCCTTCATACCTCTTCAACTTAATACCAAATTTGACCTCCAAGAATAAAAAGATCCCATTAACACCAAAAGTAACGGGCATTGGACTATCCGTAGGTGCCCTTCTTTCAATCGTCTTTCCAACATCCCTGTTGTGAAGGAAGACTGCGAATGGAACAATATTGAAATCATCGCCCCTGATGAAATAGAGAGAGTCACTTCTCCAAACCAGGGTACATATATGTTTATACATACCCTTTTACTTTGGGAGTGAGTAAAAAAATTAAACGCTAACTTTAGAATTTTGCCATCGGTACCAAATCTGTTTTGCACAGGCAGTCCCATTAGTATGGCGTACGACTTATCTCCTCATTGTGATCTGAGACCGGAAAAACCCTAACTCTTGCACACATGATAAACCTCCACTCCCCAAAGATCTTCCGTAGAGGTGTGTTAAAACTTAGCAAACGCAATCATGCCCTTCTTACCAGTATTGATGATGACAATGACTGTGAGTGGATGGAATGGTTTGTTATCATTGCTACCAGGGACATCCTTCTGACCACAGCATTTGCTTTTCCTTAATAATAGAATCTTTTTCGTAAGTGTCACACCTCCTTTTTACCTACTACACCCCGTGAAGGCTATAATAAAGGAAGTTTTTCCAATTAAAGGACAATCGAAATAGGATTCATTTTTTATTAGAAGATTCAGAGTCGCCACTTGAGAGATTTATGATGTCCCAAGTTACCGGTTTGAATCCCGAATCGAGGAAAATGTTTGACTCTATTTAACAGCTGCGAACCAGAAATCCGAGTAAGGAATTCTGTTAACCCGGGAGAAGGTGTTAGGCATTCCCGGGTTCCGTGGTTCTAGCACGGTCGCTCAACTATTATATTTGGCTTAATTATCTGATTTTAATATATTTTTGAACCTATGTGCAAATTTTAAAATTACTTAATGCTTTTAATTAAACTTTAGAAAATGAACGTTATTTAAAAATATATTTTTGGATCACGTCACATGAAATGTACCCGGATCCTCGACACGCTCTTATTTAACGTTTTGGGATTTGGATTTGGGTTGCATGAAATGCACACCCGTATTTAAGAAGGTCAAATTATTAAAAAGCGCGCCTAAAGCGACTAACGGGTTATTATCTTTACGGAGACCCGTGAAATTCACTAAACGGCACTCTCCGAATTCTAAGTATTTTGATATAAGCATTAAATGAGGGCCCCACAATTTATGCTTTTTTGTTTGGCGAGGCTCATCTCATCTTATTATTTAAAGGTCATCCTAGAGCAAACTATAATTATTCTATTGGGTTTATTTCTAAAGAGCCTTAGTTAATTAATATTATTAAAATTCGGGCATCAAGTTCAAGTCCGAATTCAAAAAAAAAGGAAAACCTTTTAATTTGAAACTCACTACCTAACTCGTAAGCCCAAATCTATATTGCAAATTAACCCCGTATCCCTAATATGATTTTAAGTCTTCAGTACTTTTGAAATTTCCAACATGGCCCCAGAAGAGGGAATACCCCAGTCAGTTTTATGAGGAACCAACTCATATGGGCCCTGTATGAGTATATTTGGGCCCAAATCTGACGTGAACAACTGCCGCCCAAGTTTGGACTAAAAATAAGCCTATGTCTAGTGTTAGATCGGACCTTAGGATAATAATTTTTGAATCATGATCAGATTTAACAATTGTTCAAATCAAATATGCTGACTTTGATTTCAAATTGCATACATATTGAGTTCATAAGTATGTTGATAACCATGTCATGCTTAATCTGGAAATTTTTAATTCCGCTCAATGTATGTCGAGAATTTCAAATCATGGACCAAATAACGAATGCATACAGATTACGGAATCTACTTGACTTCACATTTGTTTTGCACACACATATATATATATATATATATATATATATATATATATATATATATATATATATATATATATATATATATATATATATATATANTAAACATGCTTACACATTCTAGCACCTGTAATACCACTGAGTTACACCAGCCACTCTACCCCCAACCTGTTGAGTTCAAATGAAGAGTTGTAACTCTTCAGAGGTCAGTTATGTAAAACGGCCATAACGTAAATGGGCATTTATGCAAATTAAAATGGGCAAAGAAAACGTTTTCCGTTACAAAAAACGGACGGGCAGAATCAATGAAACGGATAATTTGGATTATTAATTTTTCTTTACAAACATGGATAATATTACATTGTTATTTACTATTAACAAATAAATTTTATCCAAAAAATTAATCAATTAATCGATCGTTTGACCAAATCCGAAGCCGAAGCCGAACCGAGCGAGCAAGCGACGACGACGATGCGAGGCTTGCCTTCTTCTTAACTCTTTAAGAGCTACAATAAGAGCAATTTTATATATACCCATCAAAAACTTTTTCCTCTTCTAATATGGGACAATGTCCCATTGTCAAGGAGTGAACTTAAAAGTTTTATTTTCCCTCCATTTTCCATTCACCCTCTTTATGTCTATTTTAGCTTAAAACCTCAACAATCGTGAATGAGGAATGTCTATATAATGGAAATATGCATGAAAAACTTTGTGATTCACAAGCAATGATTAATCACATGTGGATAAATAGGTTTTCCTTTGAATTTTTCGTGGTGAACATATATCGGATATACTCGGTCAATCGGTAGATTTGATATCTTTAAACTGTTGAACTTTGGTGTATACCAACAACAACAACAACAACCTAGTATAATCCCACTTAGTGAGGTCTGGGGAGGGTAGTGTGTACCAAGACCTTACCTCTACCCTGGGGTAGAGAGACTGTTTCCAAATAGACCCCCGACATCCTTCCCTCCAAGAACTTCCCACCTTGCTCTTGGGGAGACTCGAACTCACAAGCTCTCGGTTGGAAGTGGGGGTTGCTTACCATCAGAGCAACCCCTCTTGTCTCCAAGACAAACATAAATTACACAATCAATCCTTAACTGTCTTTGGTTCTCATTGTTGTGTTCGTCTCAGCCATAAACACCGCCTGGTTTCATAAGTGCATAGAGAACTGACCTTAAAAAATTTTCCTTGAAACGGCTAAAACTTCACACTTACATAGGTGACTCCTAAATGTGTCATCTCAGAGGTATACTATTTGATATACCCGTATCAAATTTAGAAATAATTAAAAAGCCTTAAGAACTCACACATCCAGAAGAAGAAAGTAGCAGAGATGGGGATGTTGAGATGGATGTGCGGGCATATAAGGATGGATAAGACTAAGAATGAAGAAATTCGAGAGAAGGTGGACGTGGCCCCCATGGAGGACAAGATGCGGAAAGCAAGACTCAGATGGTTCAGGCACATTCAGAGGAGGAGCACTGATGCAGCGGTGAGGAGGTGTGAGCAACTGGCTGTGGTGGGTGCGAGGAGAGGTAGATGGCGACCTAAGAAGAATTGGGGAGAGGTGATCAGGTAGGACACGGCGTGACCTAGGATTGATGAGGACATGGCCCTTGACAGAGAATTGTGAAGGTCGAGCATTAAGGTTGTAGGCTAGGGGAAAGTTGTGAATATTTCTATATCACACTAGAGTGAGATTAGCCAGTTAGGAGTTAGTTTTAGGCTACTAGTGGTCATCTACTGATGCAGGGCTTTATATGTTGGTTATTATTATACCTTCTATCTATTTCGTATTTCTTATATTGCTATTATTTTATTACGATTCTATTAATGGTATTAATATATCATCTCATGTTGCTTTCTTGAGCCGAGTGTCTCCTAGAAACAGCCTCTCTGCCCCTCGAGGTAGGGGTAAGGTCTACGTACATATTACCCTTCCCAGACCCCACTTGTGTGATTATACTGGGTCAATGTTGTTGTTGTAAAAAGCCTTAATGCTTTATCCTTGGTACTGAACATTGTTTCATCACGAGAATGGACAAAAATTTTAGATGACAATGTTGAACCGTTATTAATGACTTTGTTTGATCTCCTTGAACCTAGATCTTGGGATCTCGAGTCTTCTAGGTAGAGTTACCGCCACAATGACTTGTTCTTAGCCATAGTCTCATTCCCCTCGATGATTTCTCAACTGCCTCTCTAGTTAGGCCTTTTGTAAGTGGATGCCATATATTATCACTTGACTTTACGTAGTCAATCGTGATAATTCCTCTAGAAAGTAGTTGTCTAACAGTTTTATGTCTTCGTCGTATATGACGAGATTTACCGTTATACATAACGCTCCCAGCCCTTCCAACTGCCGCATGACTATCGCAATGTATGCACATTGGTGCCAATGATTTGGGCCAAAATGGAATGTCTTCCAAGAAATTCCGGAGCCATTCAGCTTTTTCACCGGCTTTATCTAAGGCTATGAACTCAGCCTCCATTGTAGAGTGGGCAATACAAGTTTGCTTGGACGACTTCCAAGACACCTCTCCTCCACCAATAATGAATACATATCCATTTGTGGACTTAGAATCAGTTATACCGGTGATCCAATTTGCATTATAGTATCCCTCAATCACTTCAGGATATTTACTGTAGTGCAAAGCAAAGTCCTAGGTATGTTCTAAATATCCCAAAACTCGTTTCATTCCCATCCAATGAGATTGACCTGGATTGCTCGTGTATCGACTTAATTTACTTATAGCACAAGTTATATCTGGTTGTGTACAATTCATGATACACATTAAGCATTCCAACACACGAGCATAATCCAATTGTGATATGCTTTGGCATTTGTTCTTTGCTAATGCAATATTCACGTCAATTGGAGTCTTTACAACTCTAAACCCTAAGTGCTTCAATTTTTCAAGTACTGTCTTAATATAATGAGATTGTGATAATGCCAGACCTTGAGGAGTCTTATGGATTAGCAACTCCCAAATATTTCATATCAAACTTTCTAGTTAGCATACGCTTAGTCGCATTTATGTTGGCAATGTCATTACTCATTACCAACATATCATCCACATATGAGCAAACAATGACTATGTGATTTGGAACATTTTTAATGTGCATACATTTATTATATTTATTTATCTTAAAATCATTTGACAATATTGTTTGGTCAAATTTTGCATGTCATTGTTTGGGTGCTTGTTTTAGTCCGTAAAGGGACTTAACAAGTCTACATTCCTTATTTTCTTTACCTGAAACCACAAATCCTTCAGATTGTTTCATGTATATTTCTTCCTCCAAATCTCCATTCAAAGAGGTCGTCTTAACGTCCATTTGATGAATTTCAAGACCATACACTTCAACTAATACTACTAAAATTCGTATGGACGTAATTTCTGTCACTGGAGAGTATGTATCAAAATAGTCAAGACTTTCTCGTTGTCTATACCCTTTGACTACAAGTCTTGCATTAAATTTATCAATAGTGCCATCATCTTTCATTTTCCTCTTAAAAATTTATTTAGAACCCAAAGGTTTATTTCCAGGAGGAAGATCAACCAATTCTCATGTATGGTTGTTCAATATGGATTATATTTCACTATTGACTGCCTCTTCCCAAAATAATGATTCCGAAGCTGACATAGCTTCTTTAAATGTTCGAGGCTCATTTTCCAATAAGAAAGTCACAAAATCTGGTCCAAATTAAGTAGACGTTCTTTGACGTTTACTACGTCTTGGATCATACTGATTAAATGTACTTTCTTTTGTTTCTTCCCGAGGTCATTTAGACGCGTTCCTTTTTATATGGATATATATATTTCCAAAGAATTCAATGTTATCTGATCTATAACCGTATTATTATGAATGTCGGAATTTTCTGATTTATGAACCAGAAATTGATATGCTTTACTAATTGGTCGCATATCCTATGAAAATACAACAACGGTTTTCGATACTATTTTTATCCTTTTGGGTTTAGAAACTTGTACTTTTGCCAAACACCCCCACACTTTAAAATAATTCAAGTTGGGCTTCCTTCTTTTTTATTTTTCATATAGAATAGATTATTTTTTGCTATGGGGTACTAGATTTAGTATCCGGTTAGCCATAAGAGCGGCTCCCCCACAAGTTATATGGCAAACCAGATCTTATCAACAATGCGTTCATCATCTCCTTTAATGAACGATTCTTCTTTCCGCAATTCCATTGGATTGGGGCGTGTAAAGGGTCGTTGTTTAAGGAATAATTCCATATTCAAAACATATTTCTCCAAAAGGAGATTCATATTCACCACCCCTATCACTTCTTATCATTTTGATTTCGTGTTAACTTACGTTTCAACTTTATTTTTGTATTGCTTGAATGTGTCTATTGCTTCATCTTTACTATTAAGTAAGTAAACAATGCAATATCGAGTATTGTCATCAATAAAAGTTATGAAATACTTTTTTCCACCGCGAGATGGTATTGACTCCATGTTGCAAATATCTGTGTGAATTAAGTCTAAAGGATTTGAATTCCTTTTAACTGACTTATAATGATGTTTATCATACTTAGATTCTACACATATTTGATATTTTGATTTGTCGCATTCAAACTTAGGCAATACTTCCAAGTTAATCATTTTTCACAAGGTTTTATAATTAACATGACCCAGACGTATATGCCATAAATCATTTGACTCAAGTAAGTAAGAAGAAGCTGAAATTTTATTATTATTCTCAACCACCATTATATTCAGCTTGAAAGGTTCTCAATGAGGTTACCTTTTCCTACAAACATCTCATTCTTACTTATTACAATCTTATCAAATACAAAGACATATTTAAGCCCGTTCTTAACAAGAAGTCCAGTAGAGACTAAGTTCTTTCTAATCTCGGAAACACGAAGGACGTTGTTTAGAGGCACCACCTTGCCAGAAGTCATTTTCAGAAATATCTTTCCATATCCTTCAATTTTGGCCGTTGCAGAATTTCTTATAGAAAGCGTCTCTTCGGGTTCAACGGGAGCATATGTCGTAAACGCTTCTCTAACGGCACAAACATGGAGAGTGGCCCAGAATCAATCCACCACTCCTTAGGATTTCCCACTAGGTTGTATTCAAAAAGTATAGCACACAAGTCATCAACATCTTTGTGCTTTTCAACCATGTTTGCTTGACCCTTCTTCTTGTCTTTCTTCGGAGCACGACAATCTGTAGATTTGTGTCCAGCTTTCCCACAGTTATAGCAATTTTTGTTGAACTGCTTCTTGCTTGGGTTGTTTTTCGGCCCAGAAGTCTGCTTTCTCTTTCTCTTATTTTGAGGAGTATCCTCAACAATGTTTTCTCTCATTATTGTTGAGTTTTCACAACCTCTCTTTTCAACAACTTTGTTGTCCTCTTCGATTCTCAACCGAACAATAAGATCTTCTAACGACATCTCCTTGTGTTTGTGTTTCAAGTAGTTTTTGAAGTCCTTCCACAAAGGAGGCAACTTCTCAATCATCGCTGCTACTTGGAATGCTTCAATGATGACATGACCTTCAATTAAAATTCTATTAGTAAAAATACTAAAATTACTACTTTCAACATCGGTATTAATTCGACTTATACCTTCAGCAAAGAGATCGTGAATAATCACTTCAATTCCTGGACTTAGGTAATAACAGACTTGCTATCTACCATTTTGTAGTCCAATAATTTAGCAGCAACGAATTTCTTCAACCTGGTATCTTCAGTTTTATATTTCCTTTCAAGCACAATCCACAGTTCTTTTGACTTCTCCATATTACTATAGACGTTATACAGTTCATCCTCTAGTCCGCTAAGAATGTAATTCTTGCACAGAAAATCAGAATTCTTTCACGCCTCAATCACAAGAAAGCGTTTATTCTCTGGAGTTTTATCCCGTAGAACAGGAACATCTTCCTTGATAAACTTCCGTAGACTTAAAGTCGTCAAGTAGAAGAACATCTTCTGCTGCCATCGCTTGAAATCAATTCCGAAATTTTATCGAATTTTTCTGCCGGTGTTATTCGGCTTGTCGATGCATTGGCAGTGACCATAGGAACAGCATGGTTCTCATTGTCATTCGTCACTTCTGTAAAAGAATAATACAAACAAACTTTAAAATCACGTAGATTTTAATCTCCAATAGAGTAGAAAATCACAAAAATTTTACTTTCCAGAAACAGTGAGTATAACACAAATACAGAAAATAAGTTAAGTTCCTTAAGCTTGTTAGTATTTTGTATTTGTAAAATAATTCTGGAGAATATAAAATAACGTATAAACAGAAATGAAAAACAGAAACAGAATTTAATCCGAGCCCACTGAATTCACAGTGTTTCCTTAAGGAACTTAATCCCCTCCTAGTACCCAAGGATAGAATGAATTACACGCTGATGTAGCGGTACTTCAAACCCCAGTGTTTCAGCGAACACAAAGATCGGTAGCAAATCACACTTACTGTTGCTTTCTTAGTAGTTAAAACAAAGCAGAAGAAATGAGGAGAAGTCACAAGAAATTCGAAGCCGAAGCCGAGCGAGCGACTATAACGACGGCGCGAGCCTTGCCTTCTTCTTAACTCTTTAAGAGTTACAAGAAGAGCAATTGTATATATACCATAAAAAAAATTTTCTCTTTCAATATGAGACAATATCCCATTGTCAAGGAAGGAAACCTAAAAATTTCATTTTTCCTTCATTTCACATTCACCCTCTTTTAAGCCTATTTTAGTTTAAAACCACAACAACAAGTGATATGTCTATTTGCATTACTAGCTTTTGAAAATGATTTGACTATCCTATAAAAATAAGAAACGATGAAAACTTGTGTTAATATTCCCTCGGCAAATATGTATTTCACTCACTTATTATTTATAATTATCTTTAATATCATACGCAAATTTTAAATATACTAACTATATCTAAAACAATTGTTAAAATTATTGAATTGCCATTGGTATATAGTGTTCCATCCAGAGAAAGTTGACTCATAAAGAATATTTCAAGTAGTAGGTATTCAATAGCTAATTTAGGCAAAGCACTCCTAAGCAGTTAAATATTTTGCAAAATTTCTCTTTATACTTGAGAATATTGATTAAAAATTAAAATTGTTTTACAGGGTATGTTCTATGACAATATCAATTAAAATAGTACTACTATAATATTAGAATATCTCTCTTTCATTACAATTTTAATTGCAATATTGGGCACGCGCGCAACGTAAGCTTTACTTCCACCAGTTTGAGAAGTGAGGCGTTGAACTTTGACCGTTCAGTGACTATTTTGGACCAAACTGTCCTTGAACCAGTCATTTGTATCAATTCATATGACTTTTAATAAATTAAATTGAAGAAATGGAATTGATGTGGAATCAATTCATGTGCATTTTTTGAAGAAGTTGCACATTTGCACATTCTAACTTTGGGGTTATTTAGGTAACTTTATTATATTTTAAGAAATAAAAGAGAGAATGTCACACAAAAGAATAATTCATTTTGTTTGAACACGATATTAACTACTCCTATGAAATATGACTTTAATATAGTATAAAAATTTCTGTTTTTTTTTTATTTCACGTATCTTCTATTCAGAATCCATTATTAATTAGTGAAAATAATTTTATTCTCAAAGTTTGAACTCAAGACATTTGATTAACAATTTGTTTGGATAGTCTATTATATTGTATCGTATTGTTACTTTAGATAGAATATTTTGATTGATACTTAAATTTTACTGTATCGTATCGTTAAATTTATTATTACGTAACGACGAAAAGTGTCACTTTATATAATGACCGATTTGGTGTGGTTGTGCCTTACCTTTTTTTTTTTCCTCATCTTGCCCTTTTTTTATTATTAAATAATCTTATTACCTCATAGCTTACTTTGTCTTTATAATATTACAAGTTTATAAAGGTCAAAATAAGGCCTTGTACTATATGAACTTTGTAAGCACGTGATTTTTGCCCTATATGAGAATTACTCCCATAGTTTCAAAATAAAATAATTTTTTTATTATTTGTAATTTTGTGGTTTTTTGTGGCATTTTTCGTTTAATTGTTTGCATTTGTTTGTGCATGTTTATTTTATTTTAATTAATAAAAAATATAAAAAAATACGTTGCATTTGCATTTAGGATTTAATTTTGCATTTTTAAGATTGATTAAGAAAATTGTTGTTTTATAAAAATGAAAATTGGCAAAAAAAAAAATAACGTATTTTTTACATTTTAGTGTTTAATGCCGATTTTGTGATTTTTCTTTTAATATGGTGTTTAATTATTTTTTGATAGTTAGTATTGTAGGATAATTTGGTCAGGGATTAATTTAGAATTGTATTTTATTTTTATTAGAAAGAAAATTGAAGAAAAAGAAATATAAAAATAGTTTGGAAATAAAGAAAGAAAGGAGGAGTCAAAATTGGGCCAATTCTTGAATTGATCCCCAAGCCCAAATCAATTTTACCCTGAACCCAACCAAATCAAGCCCAATACTATACACATACCCACTCCTTGTCCCTCACTTGTTCCCCACTCACAAATCCCATCTCCATGAAATCTGCCCAAAAGAGGAGACGGACAAAAAAGAGAAAAGCAAAAGGCAGAGAATGATTTTCACCTACCAAAAAGCTTTTGCTTAATAAAAAAAATGAATTAGTTGTCACCTCACGGACAATAAAAAAAAGCTTCAGTTTCCTCCACCAAGGGGGCTGCACTCCTTCACAAAAATCACCTAAAAAACAGACTCTTTGGCTCCAGCCCAATGATCACTCCAAAAACATAACAAAACCTCCATTAAAGCAGTCTGAAAATCAGCTTCTATTATCACCAAAAGAGCTTCAATTTAAGCTTCATTTTTAGACCATGAACTCCAAGTTTTAACTAGTAAAAATGAGCAGAAAAAGCGTAAAAAAAAATAGCTCCAAAGCAACCCAGCAGTTGAGTTTTTTTTTTTTTTAACGAAGGTCGTCGTTCGAGTCGCTTGAGGTCCGAGATTTCCGTCGAGCTTTCCGGCGCCGATTCGAGCTCCAGTCGGCGATCTCGGTTGAAACATTTTTGTTGCTCTCCATTTTCGGAGCTGAAACTCGATCTCATTGTATGCAGCAAAAAGAGAGCTGCTGATTTTGCCGTTTGTTGTTGCTCACTGCTGAATCTGCTGACCTCCACTTCTCTAGCCCTTTATTTGGCATCTCGTATTCCTTTCAGATCCAGGTAAATGCCGAGTTCCCCCTTGTACTCTGATTTTATGGAATGATTAAAATTGTTGGTTTACTGATTAGGTGAATATTTGTTCTAAAGCACGATATAATGAGGTGATATTTTTGTTCAAAGTTTGTTGTAGATAATATCTTTTAGTCAATGCAGTATACTGTAGTTGGTCATGTATGCTTAGGCTAGGTATATTGATCACCCTTTATTAAAGCTTTGTTATAACTAAATTCTATTTGTTTGGTTACTAAAATTCGATTGTCCAAACCTGGAATAGTGGAAAGCTCAGAAGAAGCACGTTGTTGAATTCATAAGTCTTAAATGTGCTTAGCCTTGAAATTAAGTATCAAAAGTTGGCAAAGAATTGAAGCTCAGATACGTCTGTAAAAGATCCCCTTTATTCTTAGCTCATCTTGTTACAATAGTTCGCATGTAATTCTCTTTTATTTAGCAATTGTTATGGTGTCATTTCATTGTTTGTTTAGTTGGTTTGAGTGTGTGTTCAAAATTAGCAGAAAGGATGGGATGGAATTGGACGTCTAAGTGGCTCTTTTGACAGATTTGATTCATTATAATGTACTGTTTCATCTTTCGTGGCTCATGTTACCTTTAAATAACCATATTGCTTATTTGTATAGATAGATGTTTACTTTGTGTATCTGTCGGATGGTTTACTCTAGTTCTCATTTTTGTTGGATGTAAATTATTTAGATGACGATGCTGGACCGTGGGGGTGAAATCACAACTGAAATGAAGCTGAACATGAGCATGAAATCTCATTTAGTAAAAGTACTCCATAATTACGAGCCTTTTCACATACAATCGCTGAATTAGGAACTAAACAATTATGAACATTTGTAGTTTGTTTTAGTTGAGTAAAGCCCTTTGGAATAAATTGAGACGAGCCTCGCCAAATAAAACTCACAAGCTG
>MU764957.1:6903-17945 GCA_026770625.1 Nicotiana glauca
TAATTACTCGGGAGAGATTTACGGTAATAAGAGTGCTCATGATTGGTAGAGAATACTTAGGCGAAATTATAGAAGACATAGCGAGAAGGATTCCGACAATTGGGGAAATCATAACTCTAGACATCCTTAATCTTTTCTCTAACCATCAGTATCGTTAGTTGTTAATTTACTATTTTATTTTGTTAGTTAATTATTTAAACACAAGAATCTTAATATCTATAAGTTAGGAATTGTTCAAACTTGTCTTCTTGGTGATAGTGAACAACTGTAGCTAAACCTTAGTTCTCTGTGGGATTCGACTCCGGACTTGTAAACTGGATTATATTTGCAGCGACCGCATTGTCCTTTTTATAAGGCATAGTTGGGCGTGATCATTACATAAAGTAGCACATTTCATTGTTACATAACGACAGATTTAACGATACGATACAATAAGATTTAAGTAACAATAAAAACAAACATTGTATTTAATGTAACAATACGATACAATACAATATGTAAAAACCATCCAAACAAGTTGTCAACAAACGTAGGTTTCAAAGGTAAACGATGATGGATTTATAATTCAGAAATATCGAGTTCTCAAATGTATATCTAACTCTATCAATACCTATCTTTTGTATGTATATATATAAAAAAAAAAGGTTAGATCTCAATGTTATTGAATTCACGAACCCATGATTGAATATGTCAGAAGACGAGCTGGTTTAGAATTGATAGAGAAGTTGCAGTAGTTATTCATTCAAATTGATAAAATTCATTTGTGAAAAATGTTTAATTTCTAAAATCGACCATAACTTTGTCACTGATTTTTATCATTTGCTATCGAAAATTTACTACTCCAATACAGTTTAGAAAAGTAGTATTATTGCGCAACTTGCATATAATAGAGTTCTTATTTAAGTGAATAATGTAAGTAGGTAAATGAGGCCAAATGTGCAAACACTGACTCGAGACAAATTGGTGGGAAGTGCAATGTCTTTACTCTTTAGTCACTGTTTAAAATGTATTTACTCTTTAGTCAGTACTTAATAAATTTTTATCCGCCCGAACAAAAATATCTTTGTGCTAGACATGAGTGTTGTGTAAATATTAAGGACATAATGTACTTAACTTCATGAATGCTGTGTAAATATAAATGACAAAGTGTCCTGTCATGTCCTTAACTTCATATGTACAGTGCAAATGTTAAAGACACGACGTCATTAAATTCATGTGTGCAGGATAAATATTAAGGACATAATGTCTTTAATTTGTATTTGCACTTTTTGTTGTTAAACTTTAGGATCTCATGTCTTTAACTTTATATATGCGGTGTAAATGTTAAGGACATAATGTCCTTAACTTTATGAGTGTTGTGTAAATATTAAGGATATAATATCCTTAACTTCATGAATGCTATGTAAATATTAAGGACACAGTGCCATGTCAAGTCCTTAACTTTATATGTGCAATGTAAATGTTAGGACATAGGGTCCTTAACTTCATGTGTGTAGTATAAATGTTAAGGACATTATGTCCTTAATATTTACACAAGACTCGTAAAGAAAGAATAAAAATATCTTTTCGTATTAATTAATTTTAATATAGTAGTGGCTATTTTTGCTCAACTTCATGGCTATCCCACGCTATTTATACGCAAATGGCCATGGTCTGTGGCCTAAGCTGCCTTTCTTCCAGGTCTAGGATACACTTACAGTCAAAACCCAAGCCCAACCGTGATCCATATCACCAAATAAACTCGAAACTAAGCCATCCCTCCACAGAGCCCTTAGGTAGTCAGCAGCCCACTAAGCCCAAAATCCAAATAAAGCCCCATTATTCCCTTCTTTTCCAAACAAACAACGAGTAATTCTTTTCAATCCCTCACCGCCGCGAGTTTGCCGGCGAATCTATTATGGCAGAAGAGAGACGCGCCGTTACTGTGGGTGGAAAAGGCTCATCACTGTCATCCTCCTCCGTCTTTGAAATCGCCAACGGACTCTGTCGCCTGAGCATTGACTCTTCAGCACTCTCCAAAGTATCATCCTCCTCAAATAACAACACTAATGCTCCTACACAATCTTCCGCATTTTCAGTACTCGGTAATTTAACACCCGAGGAGTCTAAAGCTTCTTTTGTAGTTCTCCTTAACAAGCTCTTGCTCTCTTCTTCGTCTTCCGCTGCCGTCACTCAGCTCTCTGATATCATCCTCAATGACGTGTCCTCCATTTCGTTTGATAATACTATTGAAGGCGTTTCTCCAGGCGATTTTTCTGTAGCAGCAATATCTGGAATCTCCGCTATATTGGATCATAGAAGTTCAGCTTTGTCTATTATTATCGACGCCGTTGCTGCCTTGTCCTGCGAGGCCTTGGGCGCGGACATATCAGCTTTCAACTTGAATGATTCCGGTGATGGTTCCACTGCCAAGGACGTCGTGTCCGTGGCTGCTGACGTCAAGATTTTACTTAACGGTTCAAAATTCGTGAACAAAAATAGTGATGAACCTGCAGTTTCTAGTGTTCCAGTTGTGCACGGCAAGTTTAGAGAAATTTGCCGGCTCCTGCACTCCAGCACACGTGTGCAACTGAACTCTGCTGTTGTATCCAATTCAGGATCTTCTGGAACAGCTAGTGCAATGTGCACCACGTTGTTTTCATTGGCTGTGGCACTTAAAGATTTGGGCAACATCAGTTATAACCGAGCGAAGCGCACCAGAGATGATGAAATTTCTGCAATGCTGCAAAAAGAATGCCCTCGACCTGATCAGCTGAAAGCTGTTTTTGCCTCTTTGGTTTCAGCTCACTCGGATGAGGAATATGTTAAGTTTTCACATGATGTTAACTCCTTATTGGTGATGGTTGAGAAAATAGTTTCATGGGAGGCCTTAGCTGCTTTCTTTTCGCTCGAAGAAAAAGACTTTATCAGTGGTAATACGAGTGTATGCGAGGACAGTGCAAAAGCAGGTAAAAAAGGAGGCAAGAAGAAGAAGATTCTTGGTAAAGGTACCACTGCTCTGTTGCAATTTTTGAAGGATAGGCTGCAGAGCATGCCTACTCAGACCGAGGCATTCGAGAATTTGGTTTGCCATTTCTTGTCTGTGCTGGACCCAAAGGACTCGGGATTTGGCACATTACTGAGAAAGGTGAAAGATATTGTGGAGAGCAATGAGAGCAGGCGGTTGCCTAAACTCCCAAAGGTAAGAACATACCGTGTTATCTTTTTCCCCGCTTATTGAATTATTCGTAGCTGCGATAATTTGGGAACTGGTTTAATACTTGGCTGTCTCCTTTATTTGTTTATGTGAAAAAGAGATGTGGGCTACACATAAAACAATGCTGGAAACCTGCTAATCTGGTTTTGTTACCAGGTCAAGTGATACCAAATCCTTAAGACAATGCTGGAATGGTCCAAGAACTTTAATAAATCCCTGTGTATGCCCCTTTATACCCGATAACACTATATAGCTCAAGAGCTATGGAAACATTCTATTTAAAAGCGCAAGAAAATAAGAAATTTGGCAGTAGTCATTTAGAATATGAATATGTTTCCTTTAATATTTATTACTTATGATGTTTATCCTTGTAAAAAGGTCTCAAGTTTATCGAAAACAGAAGTAATCTAACTCTTGCGCTTTCACTCAATTTCCTTTTGAACACTTCAATGTTCAATTTACTAAAGGAACAAAAAAGAAACAGTGTGATATTCAATTGTTATGCTTGCTCAATGCCTTCTCTGATGGAATAGTTTCTGTCAATGTTGAGTTTGGTGGAGGTTTTCCAGCAACTGGATGGAAATGCTGAAGGATGTACACTAGGTTTTAGGTTATGCAATGGCAAAATTGGCCGGCCTATAATGAGAGGATTCAGAGGCGGAGTGTGAGTTATGGATCCTTAACAGCTATAAATCCCTTTGGACCCAAGAAAGATTGTGCGGGGAAGTTTCTGCATCAGTTTTATGGCTTATAATATTGGTTAGAACTTAGAAAGGATAAATCACTTAAGTATGTGCTGTAAATTTTTTGTGCAGTTTCTATTTTATCAGGAGTCTTTTATGTTGAAGTTGGACTCTTCTGAATTTTGTATGTTTCATCCCCTTGGCAGAAAGAGGAACTATTTCTTTAACTTACCTTCACAATGTTTTCTGTTAGGTAATTTGTTTCCTTATCGAACAGTGTTAGAGGAGGTAGAATTGTTAATCCGGAAATTGAAATACCTTCAGTTTAAGTCCTGATATTCTTATCGCCTCGTCATTGAAATATCAACTTAAAAGAGAGTATCAATAGTTATGGCTTTGTTTTATAGGTGCACAAAATGGATATTGTTAACTTTTCATCTAACATCAAATCTGAATGTTCAATTTCTTTGTCACAGGGTACGCGTGATTTTGCAAAAGAACAGATGGCTATAAGAGAGAAAGCATTCTCAATTATAGTTGAGGTTTTCAAAAGGCATGGTGCTTCAGCTTTGGATACTCCCGCTTTTGAAATGAGAGAGACACTGATGGGAAAATACGGGGAAGACTCAAAATTAATCTATGACCTTGCTGATCAGGTGTGCTAGTTGTTTTAACTGCTATTTATTTGCTGATTTGCTGGTGCACCTTGTCACATGTGAGTTTCACGGATGCACACATACACATATATTTGCGACGTGCACACAAGGTTTAAGAGGTGCATTTTATTTTCAGTATTAGAATCCGAGTTGTGTATTTTTCCTGATCTTTTTGGTACTGATGAATTCCCTTTCCCCGTCAACGTTTGCAGGGGGGAGAACTTTGCTCTCTTCGTTATGACCTGACAGTTCCGTTTGCTAGATACGTAGCAATGAATGGTCTGACATCCTTCAAGCGTTATCAGATAGCTAAGGTGTACAGAAGAGATAACCCGTCTAAGGGTAGATACCGTGAATTCTACCAATGTGATTTTGATATAGCTGGTCAGTTTGAGAAGATGATGCCTGATTTTGAGGTCATAAAGATTTTGACCGAGTTGTTAGATGAGCTTGATATTGGAGAGTATGAGGTAAACTTTCTAATGGTTCTCAAAGCCATGTCCAAATTCAATCAATGCTTGTTAGTTGACCTTGGAATGATATTAATCCTGATAGGACACAATTTAGTCCCCATCACTTGAAATATGATTTTGTCTTATGATTCTTGCTCGCTCCCCTGCCCGCTTTTCTCCCTGCGCATGCTCTCAAATCATTATCTTACATTACCACAGTATTTTTGGCTATTTCATTGGGGCAATTTGAATCTTCTAATTGTTTTGTGGCTATGCATATCTGCCCGGAGTTATACCAATTTTATTTGTGTATATATTCTCTTTATGTTTCTTATAATCCAGAACATTCTGGTATCGTTTCTCATACAATCTTGGGGAATCCTATTAGTGGTGTATGACATAAACTAACTATGTAAAGCATCTATGTTTTATTCAGGTAAAGCTTAATCACAGAAAGCTGCTTGATGGTATGTTAGCTATATGCGGGGTGCCACAAGAGAAATTCAGAACCATTTGTTCAAGCATTGACAAGCTGGATAAACAATCGTTTGAGCAGATAAAAAAAGAAATGGTGAGGCATCATCTCAGGTCGGCATAAACTTGTACATTTTATTAAGATAGCTATTCAATATTTTATCAGTTACTGGTGCTTTGCTTAGTACTGGCTTGCTAGTTTTGGTTTCTCTCATTCTTGGCTCTCCATATGTTGCCATTTCGGTCATCTTAGAGCTATCTCAGGGCTCGGTTGTTAACTCCTTGTCTATAATATGTGTGACTAGAGGATCAATTTTCCTATAATTAACACAAAATGAAAAACGAGTGCAACCAAACATGCTGATTCACGCGCTGTTTAATGTAGCAAAAACACCTAATGAATTGTATTCTCTCTTCCTTTAACCTAAACAATTTTCTCTTGGTTGGACTACTTGAAACACAGCCTAGGTTTACACTTCGTTTCTTCTCTTGTGCGTTGTTGGACTGCCAATGTTCCTTCACCTCCATGGCTTTTGTCGCATGTTTGTTTTGTTGGGGGGATTTAGTGCTCTAAATTCCAGAACTTTCAGGCTATAGAGTAGTTTGAATTTTTTTTCTTGCGGTGTTTACAATATTAAAGCCAATCAGGAGGGCAATGAGATGAGAATTTTGATGACCCATTGATGCTGTCTGGTTTGGTTCAACCATAGCTTACAGATTCCTTACCAAGTCAAAACTTGGTCTAACTGGACGGCAGTGCTACTGATTCCCAGTTGAACTGTTCAATTGACTGGTCTGTTTTGGTGTTAAAACATTGAAAAAAGGATAATATAATGAATGGAAAAAATGTTTAATTTCTTCTATGTTTCCCTCGCTTTTTCCTTGGGGTGTGGATACCAGGATGATCTCGAATTTCAATGCAAAATCTATCTTATAAATCATTTTTTTTCATATGTTCTTGTGGACTTCTAGCATGTTAGAAGGTAAGGATTCTCTTAAGGTTACTCCCTCATGGTTTTTTCTAGTATCTCACTGCAATCTGTGAATCGTTTTGGTTTCTCCTACTGAGTAGTTTTCTTCTTAAATATTTGATTATCTATTTTCTAAAATCATTGTTGTTCCTGCCTCTTAAGATTGCTCATATTTCAGTCATGTACTTTTCAAGGGCCATTGATCAATTTCAGGGTGAAATTAGATGTCAATATGTACCTAAGGGGCATAGGAATGACATGAAAAATACTGCTTTTCTAGATCTTTTAATCAAATTACTAAAGAGACTTTTATTTTTTTTAATAACCCCTTCCCAAATTAGGAGGATCTATAGTGCTTCCACACTTCCCCTCCAGCGTGACTCGAACCCAGGACCTAACGGTCGTAGGTGGAGGTGCTTACCAATTGAGCAAGCCTCACTTGTCTACTAAAGAGACTTATGTCTTCATAAAAAGAAATACTAAAGAGACTTATGTTGAAAAATCTGTCAAAAATATTACTCCCTCCGTTTCAATTTAAATGACATCCTTTCCTTATCGTTCCAAAAAGAATGACACATTTCTATATTTAGAAACAATTTAACCTTAAACTTTTCATTTTACCCACTTTATCCTTAATGAAAAGCTTTTATAGCCACACAAATGTCATGGCCTACAAAGCTTTTGCCCCTTAAGCTTTTAGGACCACATATTTCAAGTCTTCTTAATTTTTTCTTTAACTTTATGCCTAGTCAAACTACATCATCTAAAGTGAAACGGAAACGAAAGGAGTATCTTTTTGAAACAGCGCGAGCATGTCATTAGCACTCTAATGCCACTGTATTTTGTACCAGGTGGATGAGAAAGGCTTAAGTGATGAGATATCAGACAGAATTGGTACATTTGTCAAATGGAGGGGACCTCCTGTTGAATTATTATCTAAGCTTAAGCAGGAACGCAGTTTCTTGGAGAACAATGAATCCTCACTTGCATTGGATGAATTAGACATCATGTTTAAAGCTCTTGAGAGGTCCAGGTGTATTGACAGAGTCGTTTTTGACTTGAGCCTTGCAAGAGGTCTTGACTACTACACAGGAGTCATATTCGAAGCTGTCTTTAAAGGAGCTACTCAGGTAAATCTCTCAGTGTCCTAAGGAGTTTTTAGTTCCAGTTAGCTATGCTTTTGCAACTTTGGCTTATTGATGTGGTGATAATCAATTCAGATTTTGTGCATTCAGGCATGTAAGAAGTTTATATATAAATTGTTTGAGTTCTCAACATTGTCAGGAGTCGAAAGTATCTCTCAAGTACCTTTGGTCATTTTGCTTTGACTTTCATATTGCTGAAAAGTAATCTAAACTGGAGTAACCAGTGTACATAATTGTAGCTTCCTCTTGTCTCACATACTATGTTCGGAGTTGAACGCTACTCTAGGTAATTGACTCTTTCCAAGGTGAACAGCATGTTTCCAAGCCTCCAATTGCAGCCTTGTTTTCTTTAAATGTCCTATCATTATACCCTGATGAAAGACAAATTGATGGTGAAGTTCTAGTAGTTTGATTATGGCATATACCAATATATAACTCTCTGTTCCTACTTCGTTGTTCTTCCTATTATATTTTTTAGTGCATGAAATGTTCATAAATGAAAATTTCTGTTCTCTGAGCACTACTGCTGATCTGGAAATGCCTGCAGGTTGGTTCAATTGCTGCTGGTGGACGTTATGACAATCTAATAGGGATGTTTGGCACACGGCAGGTTCCTGCTGTTGGGATTAGTCTGGGAATCGAGAGAGTATTTGCAATAATGGAACAGGTTCAGAAAGACAAGAATCAGGTGATAGTAGCTAAATAAACATTCTGATTTGTTCTGAAATAGACTTTGGTAGTTTTCACCTTCTCTACTTTTTGCACATCAATAAGTAAATAGAACTGTCCCATGATCCATCTCTAGCATCTTTGAGCCTTCTTTTAAGATTATAAATGAGACAGTTCACATAATTCAATATGATAACAAAGCGGTGGTACTGATACTGTTACAAACCTACTCAAGACTTGATGAATGTCCCTAGCATTTCATGGTGCACATATTGCAGTTAATAAACAAATGTACTCCCACAAGAAACTGAAAATGTAGAGTGAAAATGGGGTTGGTGGAGAACAACTGAGAGACTTCTCTCTGCTCCTTTTTGAAGCTATTTCTGTTCGCTCTGTCAGTGCCGTTCTTGGTCTTGATTGGCACAAGTATGTATAAAAATTTATATTACCATAAATAGTTTCATTTCTATATTTGGAAGTTTTGGGGTAAATGGGGTTCAGATTTGATGGGAAAACTGAGTTGGGGTTGACTGCTTTTTTGAGCTTGTTTAACAGTTGCTTTTGTTGGTAAAAAGAGAAGGGTAAAGTTTTAGTTTGTATTGTGAAAAATGGAAATGGTGGTTTCTTGTTTGCATTCTAAAGATGTGATCTGATTTGGGTTTTTGTTGGATTGCTCTAAAGATTCGTTTTTGAATTTTTCATTTTAAATTACAAATATCTATAAAAGGAAACGAGGAACT
The DNA here is from genome assembly GCA_026770625.1 of Nicotiana glauca. Taxonomy (NCBI): domain Eukaryota; kingdom Viridiplantae; phylum Streptophyta; class Magnoliopsida; order Solanales; family Solanaceae; genus Nicotiana; species Nicotiana glauca. Next base: position 15,890 of record MU764957.1, read on the forward strand.
TCATTAATCTGGTAGGGAAAAAAAGATTGGATTTCTGTACTGGGGCTAAGCTTCCCCTAGCTGATAGTTTAATAAAGTCAATCCTCATTATACTTACCAGAAAGGGATTTCTTAATCTGGAGACAGAATTAAGCTAGTAGTTGATTGTGCAGATCTGTTGTTCTCTAGCCGAGGGTCTATCAGAAACAATTTCTTTGTCCTTCCGGGGGGAGGGGTAAGGCTGCGTACATCTTACCCTCCCCAGACCCCGCTTGTGGATAACTACTGGGTCTATTGTTGTTTTTATTTATCCGCTCAATGGCAAGTGCAGTCTGCATGTCTGAAGATTTCCCAACTTCGTTGTAGTACTAGCTCCATTTCATTGCCTACCTTTATGTGCTTTTCTCGTCCGCCTATTATTTTATAAGCTCCTCTCTCTCTCTCTCTCTCTACGTTTTTCCCTGAAGTGTACAATTTTCCAGGAAATCCGAGCCACTGAAACTCAAGTTCTTGTGAGCATTCTTGGTGATGACAGTGGTTTAGCTGCTGAGCTGGTTGGTGAATTGTGGAATGCTAAAGTGAAAGCAGAATTTATGATACATAAAAAAGTGATGAAGCATATTGATCGGGCCAGAGATTCGAGGATCCCTTGGATGGTACTTGTTGGTGAACGTGAACTTAGCGAAGGAGTTGTAAAGTTGAAGGATGTTGTTGCAGCTATTGACTATGAAGTCCCCAGAGGTAACCTTGTGAACGACTTATGCAGACGATTAGGCATGTAATATCTCAAGTTATTAATATTGTTAGATTGATACAAGAATGCTTTTTTTGGGGTGGGTGGGGGTTAAAATCCTCCATTTTGGTGGGGGTTAGCATTGACCTACCTACCTGTCCATTAACCCACACAAGTTACATTTTGAGAACCCATTACGTGTGAAATAAACTAAACTGAGATGCTGTAAGTGCATTTTACATTGATTGGAGGACTCCTTCCTTCTTTAACACTTGGTCTAACTTTAAAATGGATTCTATGCTGTAATTTTAAAATGCAATTGTGCAATGCAAGTGATACGTCTCTACTTGTTCATCATACGTTTAGCGTTCATATTCTTTCTATATATAGGGTATTAATATTTTTCAATAAGATTTCCTTAATCATGTTTGCCTTTTCTCTCCTTCAAGGACAAATTGACTTTCAAACTATCCTAACCGATTCAGATCTTTTGTAACAAAATTTGTTTAATTGTATAAATTTGTTTGATTGTATTTATCAGTTTCTTTCTTTATAGGACATCAACTCAACAGTTCAGTAACAATATGTGCAGTAACCTTCAATACTCGGGAGAAATTCAAAAATAGCCAGATTTATCACTGGTCGTTGAAAAATAGCCAAGTTTCAAAAGTCATCGAAATTTAGCCACTTTAAATCTGAGCGAAAACACTGTTCAAAATCCGGAAAAATACGCCCGCAAATTTTACGGGAGTTCCAGCATAAGTATGCTTGAACTCCCGTAAATTTTACGGGAGTTCCAGGATAACTATGCTGGAACTCTCGCAAATTTTACGGGAGTTCCAGCAAGTATAATATACTGGAGTTTGGAGCACTGATGCTCTAGTCTCCCGCAAATTTTACAGGAGTTAGCAAAGTATACCGGTCCAGCATAATATGCTGGAGTTTGTACACAAATGCACCAGAATTCCTGTATATTATACTGGATTGATCCCTGTTGCAGCAAAATAGTGGCTATTTTTCATTGACCAGTGTGAAAACTAACTATACCATGATATTTTTACTCCGATACTCTTGTTGAGTGTTAAGGAGATTCAAATTCTATTCACAAATTTCGGAAACAATACGTCTAATCCTATTAATATTGGAGACAAAATTGACAGCCAAGGCAAGCTAAATTATAAAGATCTTAAAGGAGGAGAATCGTTATCATTTTGAAACTCAAGAATACACACCAAATAGCAGCCAACTACCTTGACGACTCGGCACATATAAACTATTCTTTCCCTAGAAAAGGATGATAAATTACAGTATCTACAGCACCAATTTTTTAAAGCAACCCCTCCC
>MU764959.1:0-78823 GCA_026770625.1 Nicotiana glauca
AAGGGGCATTTGAACTCCGATTTTGATAAATTTTATATGTACGGACTCGTGGCAAGACGAGGATTCCGAAGATGTAAATTTCGTAATTTTTCGAGAAGTGGGTCCGGGGCTCAGGTTTTACCAACTTCGTGTTTTTGAGTGTTTTTCGAGTTCTTTCAATTGGGTTATGTTCCATTAGCCTATTGTGATGTATTTGTTGTGGTTTTGACTAGATTCGACGCGCGAGGAGGTGGATTCTAGAGGAAGAGGCTTGGTGGGCTAGTCTTTAGCCGATTCGAGGTGAGTAATTGATGTAACTGCTGTTCTGAGGGTTTGAAACCCCAGAATTTCACATCGAAATGCTATATTGAGGCGTGACACGCATTCCATGATGAGTGTGGGGTCGTATACTATTGGGGATTGAGACTTAGTCCATCCCGAGTGTTAAATCCTACTATATTGGCGATTGAAACGCATACCTTGTTACTGTGAATTGGGCGTATTGCCGTGTTTGGGGACTTGTGCCGACCTGTAGAATCCTTAGGGTATTTTTATATGTTTTCCTCACTTGTGTGCATAACATAAATTCTCAGTCATATTTTTCAAATATTAAAAACAATATAATAATTGTGTTTTGTACATGAACCTTAAATGAAAAGGATATGAGGGCTGAGATTCCTATAGTATGTCACGCCCGATTGGCTGTGGACTTGTTTGACTGAGATGGGTCGGGGACCCTGTAGTGAGGATGATTTCTTGATATGGATCGGGCTACACGTCGTAGCGAGTATATATATCGATATTGAGGCCGAGAGCCTGTTTTATGCCAATACATGGTTGATATTGCGCTTGGGTTGTAGGAGCCCCTCCGGAGTCTGTACACACCCCCAGTGAGCGTCGTCGACGTTAAATAAGTGGAGCGGGCTGCACGCCGTAGCGGGTACTGGATTGTACTGTTATATGTGTTGCATTCTGTCATGCATTATTCATTAACTGTATTAATTGTTGTATATTGTTTCCACTGTTTTAGATATGAACTACTAGATATAGAGGACCTTGTGCATTTCCTGTGTTTTCTTACTTTCAGACTTTAGCTATGTCTATTACCACTGAGTTGGAAGTACTCACTTTACTCCCTGCACCTTGTGTGCAGATCCAGGGCAGTTTCTCAGGCTGAGTGATTCCAGCTGATCCAGAGTTCTTTCCGGGAGTAATTGAGGTAGCTGCATGGCGTTCGCAGCCGATGATTCTCCCCTCTATCTGTATCCTTTATTTTTGCTTTTTCAGTATTAGACAGACTTTGTAGTAGGATATTATGTCGTCATTAGAGGCTCATGGTCGTGACACCGGGTCCTAGTTAGGTTGTTTTGGTATTTTGTTAGACTTTTCGCATTATTATCAGTATTAGATTCTTGTCTTAAATGATACTTAACTTTATCTGTTTAATGAACGGGGTTATTGATATAAATGGTCGGGCTTGCCTAGTAGTGTGCTGGGCGCCATCACGACCGGGTTGGGGTCGTGATAGCTTTGGATGCCCATCAAAAGAATATAAGGTACTTCTGCCGATGTGTACACATCCTCAGTAGCAGGAAGCCATCCAAAAGCCCATTCAACTTAATCCATAGTCAAAGATCTCAAGCATGACAACCAAGCCTCAGTGCCCTCGGGGAACTCAATGCCTTTTACCCTGGTCTGGAACTCAGCAATACAACTTAGCTCGGTTAGACCATAGTTCATATACCCTGTGCGATGAAAAAGGTGCTATTGTATCCACAGCTGTAGTAGCAGATTGCAACCCTAAAAGAATTTTGCACCCTCTCGGCACATGGTTAAAGCTCGGTACATCTCTGCCACAATCAAGGGAACCACTGTGCTAGTAGGCTTATTTATGGCAACATCCAACATTCCTACCAAGCCGATGTCTATGTGACCGTCTTTTCTTAGACAGACCACAACCCCCAGAAAAGCTACCATGAATGCTAATCCCCGCCGGGCCTCCCATTTATCTTTGTTCCCGGCATGTGTCAAATCGGTATTGGGTTCTTCAAAACCTTTCGGGTTGCCATATCGGTGATATAAGAAATGCAGTTTGCAACACCCTTCTGCTAGATGCGGATCTTGAATGTCTCGACTGATGCTCAACAAGTCCAAGAATCTATGAAGGGTTACCGGTCTCGGGGCCAATGGGTATCTACTCCTGAGGTTCCCATTGAGACCCGCATATCCTGCAATCTCCTCCAGTGTGGGTGTAAGCTCAAAGTCCGAGAACCAGAATACATTACGGGTTGGGTCCCAGAATGGAATCAGTGCCTCAACAATATCTGTTCTTGGTTTGATGTTCAATAAATCAATGAGACCACCCAAAACCTTGACCACGATTTCTCTGCTACCTTTTCCCAAATCATGCCACCACATGTGGATCTTTAAAGGGATCTCACTCAGGACTGAGAAGGTTTCAATGTTACTTGGATTCATCCTGTACATTTATTTAAAAGGGATTTAATGACTTATTTTGACCTAAGAGAGAAACATGGTTATTTTTGCAAAAAATTCTTTATGTAGAAACAAGGAATTGGTTTTGCAAATACGGCCTTTCACCACTTCTGGGAGGAAGATTTTAAGGCTGTGCCCGCAAACCCTTTGAAAATGACTCAGGGTGGCTGTTCTTGCAAAAACAGCCTTCCGGCGCCCTTTTGGGGACATTCGGCTTATTTTAAACAAGAATGGCATCACCCAACTTATTTAAAATTAAACTTCTGACATTTTTGGGGCTATTTTTGCAAAAGGGAGGTTGGACCCGATGAGGGTTGCCTACATATCTCACATCCGGTGAGAATCAAACCAGCGTAGTTCGGGCAGACTTGCCAAAATCAATGTATATTTTTGAACAATAATTTTTTCATTTTTTCAAATATTTTCCTTTTTCCATTTTTTTTCAAAAACAATTCAGCAGCATTTCGGTACTATTTGGCATTGGTTTTTCACAATAAATGGTTACCCTCACTTAATCCTAACACTGCTATTTTTCTCAATCTTCTCTTATTATATACAAACCGGTCAACATGCAAAGCCGAGCAAATAAATTCGCAAGTAGCACGTAAGATGCATCAAGATGGTCTTTTTTATTTCAGGTCACCTGTCCTAGACGGACCCAACCCCTGTGTTAAGTCCCCTATGTCAAATGCACATGATACAAACAAACGTTCCTACTAGGGATCCAGCATGAGGTTTTGTTCTTCTAGGTTTACACCCTAGGTTTATTGGTCTAGACCTGTCTTACCCAGCGGACAACTCGAGCTGGGGGGGGGGAGGGTAGCGTACCGGGGATACAGAAGCTCCACCGGCTTAGCAACTTATCCAAACCTCATTCTAAATGGGAAAAGACTCTAAATAGAAGAGAAGCTACACGAAGTGCACCCTTCTCCATGATATAGAAGACTCAGAGAGAGGAAGGAATTCGTAACGGTTTATATATATAATTCAACAAATATCAAAGCGGTAAAATATTTAGCACATTTAGTATGGAACATGTAGTAAAATCAGATAGAGCCAAATATAACAATTATACTAAGCTCGAATTCTTGGACCCTGAATCAAAATTCTGGGTTCGTATCCCCAGCAGAGTCGCCAAATCTGTCACACCTCCTTTTCTACATAGCTACCTTGAAGGATAGTGTATAAGGGAGTTTTTTCAATTTAAGTGACATTATTCGAAATGAGATTATTTATTTGTTCAGAGTCGCCACTTGGGATAGGTTTGGCTTTTGGTGTCCCAAGTCACCGGTTTTACTTGAATCCCACATCGAGGAAAATTTTTACTTCCCAGTTGGAGTCTACGAACCAGAAATTCTGAATAAGGAATTCTGTTGACCCGAGGAAAAATGTTAGGCACCCCCGAATCCCGTGGTTCTAGCAGGTCGCTTAAATTATTATAAATGGCTAAAATCTGATTTTTTTTATACATGTTATCCTATAGTGCAATTTTAAAGATTATTTACCGCTTTTAATTAAATTTTTTAAGAAAGTGAACGTCGTTTAAAAATGTGTTTTTGGATCACGTCACATGAAATGCACCCGGATCCTCGACACATTTTATCCAACATTTTGGGATTTGGATTTGGGTTGCATGAAATGCACACCCGTATTTAGGAAGGTAAGATTATTTAAGAGAGCGCCTAAAGCGACTAACGTGTTATTATCTTTGCGGGAGGCTATGAAATTCGCTAAACGGCACGTCCCAAATTCTAAGTATTTTAATACAAGCATTTAAAGAGGGCCACGCAACTTATGGGTTTCATTTGGCGTAGCGTACCTCGTTTTATTTTTTAAAGGCCATCCTAGAGCAAACTATTATTTTTCTATTAAATTCGTCTCTAAAAAGCCTAATTAATTAGTTAACAAATCAATTATTATTACAAGTATTCAAAGAGGCTCAAGCCTCAAGTCCATAATTTAAACAAGTAAAATGGGATTTTTAGCACGTTGGGCCTCAAAGCAGTCCATGGGCATGAAATATTATTTCAATTTTTCTTAAACAAGACGTTCAGGGCTTTGGGCCCCAAACGAACCCAATACAAAGGTAAAACAAATTGGGATTTGGGCCAAGTCTGCACAGGCCCTCAGCCTAGCAAAATTGAATGGTTTGAGGCGGGCCCGTATATATTCAAAGCAGTGGTTGTGTAACTGGGCCAGATTAGGCCCAAACCTACGGCCTGTACAGTCTAGGCATGGCTGCTAACCGAATTGAGATTTGATTTATTATGTCGATCGGTTCTGATGTCAATAGAGATTCAATCTATAGGCTAACCTCAAGACCTAACTTCTGATGCATCTGAAACATGAACTTGAACTTAAGAGAATGACTAACAATGGACGCTTGAGATATGATTTCACATACAAATAGAGCTGATGCGTCTTATTCACATGAATCTAATAGACTAACAGATCCCACAAGAAGAATTGAAATTCAATAATCAATGAAGCTAAATGGGAATGGATCACCTATAGTTAAGCTTAACTAATCACACATACTCAACTTCTTCAAATGACCTCTAATATTTAAATCACAAATAAGACCATAACTAATTTCTGATTTCAAATTAAACCCCTACTTTTAAATCTCTGATTTTGAATTAACACATGGTAACACAAACTCTAAATTTCAAACTAATTCAAACTAACATTACTAAATACAAAACTCATATGATCATGAGAGGAAATCAAATTAGTTTAACAGTCCTCCACAATCCAAAACAATCCTGTTTAATTACAAATGAAAATCTATCCTAAAACTACAATAAAAGCATTGAAACAACCGAAAACTACAACAAAATTATGCTTCAACTTCATTTCATTTTCAGCTGGAGATCTACATGGTAATGAATTTCAGAACATGTACCTGAGTAGTAGATCACAATAAGAAAAAATAGGAGTCAGTAGTAGAAGATGACTAACAGCAGGGTTCAACAACGACAACATGAGCAGTTTCAGAACCAAAATGACACCACAAAACCCGAAAATCAACCCAGCAACTAACATATCTAGCAAATAACCAAAACAATCCACTCGAACAAACCAGATTCAACTTGAAAAGGACTCCAGAACTTTTAAACTTCAATTACTGCACTAAACCAGGAAAATTCGAGCTATTCTGGATCTTAGATGAGCTAGAATAAGGAAACTTCAGTGGAATAGTATTTTTGGAGTTTTTGTACTATTTTTGGGTTTTTGAAGATCTAAGATCTAAAGGGAACTATCAAACTATCAGATTTCAGTTTTTGGTTTTTTTTGAAGTTTGAAATTCCTATTTTCAGATATCTCCCCCATGTGAAACAAGGCACTATGCATGCCTTTTTATAGGCAAAACTTAAGGCTTCCTTCAGATTTTTATTTTACCTGTTAGTCCCTCTTTTATTTTTAGATTTTAACTGTTTAGTCCCTTATTTGTTAGGTTGTTGCTCAAGTCACACTATTGAGTTCTTAAAACTCTAATTAAAACCCTATCTAGAAGCTTCTAGGGAATTCTATTTCAGTTACTACAAGATTCCTTTTATCTAAAAGCCTATACTACCCTTGAATTTAATCTGAATTACTAACCTAGAACCAGCCCCTTTTACCCCTGAATTACTAAGTTATGTTAACCAAAAACCAACCCCTTTCTATCTTTGTCAGAATTGACTATGGTTAATCAATCAAAAACCCTAACACCTCAGCAGTAATCAAGCAATACTTCTTTTAATTCAAAAACTTCGAAAATTAAACTAAACCTAATTTAAATCCTAAGTTAATCTCTAGTGGTTCAAATTAGCAAACTACAAGCCATCATTCATCAAACAAGTAATCATGGAGGCAAACAGAGTCAATCACACATTGAATCACTGAGTCCTAAATCAGAACTCGAATAAGAAATAAAATAGACAAAAGGAAAGAAACTAAGCTTAATAAAAGAAATCTAAGAAAACTAGAAAGTAAATATCAAGAAAAGATAGGAAAAGTAATTGAAAAAAAATTAAAATGAAAGAGGAAAGAATTACCAGCGTTGAGACTTCGCCAGGGCAAAAATCAGATTGAAATCTCTTGACCAAACGAGTGTTTGATCGTGTGTTTTTCATGAGAAAACACACGGCTAAACACTGTAATGGTCAAGTCATCAGAGAACCCCCAATTCATGATACTAGGGTTTTGAGGCCAAACTTCGATTTAAGATTCGAACCCTTGGGGAGATATTTGAAGGCTACTGATGGTGGATACGAAAAGGGAAGGGTAAGGAGACTCTAGGGTGTTAATTTGGTAAAGTTTGGAGGCGGCGCCGCCACTGGAGGCTAAAGGTGGCGGCTAGGGTTCGGGGATTTGGGGGCGTTCCAATGGGTTTCGAGAAGAAATCAAAGTGGATTGAGGATGGGGAGATGAAGACGAAGCCCTGGTGCGGATTTGGGTGCTATCTGACGAGTTAAGGTTTTGGATTCGAAACTTTGATTTGAGATTCAATGGATTTGGCAAGGATTCGAGGGAAATTAAAGGTGGATTTGGAAAGGGGAGAGGAAGGGGGTTCAGGGGTGTATTTTTGGGCGGGATTGGAGATCGGCCGCCACCGTGAGGCGATTTCCGGCGGCAGCATAAGGCGGAGCAGGTGAAGGGTTTCTCTGGGGGTGAGAGAGAGGATGGATTGGGGGGTAAGGGGGTCTCCGACCGTTTTATATCAAGGGGAGAGGACTTCTCAAGCGTCAGATCAATAAATATAGACTATTGAGATTAACCTTTGGGCTAAACAGTGTCGTTTTGGAACAATGGGGTCTGGACCGGGTTTTTTGAGATGGGATGGGCCAATTTTGGCCGTATTTTGAGAATAAGGGCCCAAAAATGAACTACCCACTTTCCCTTTTTCTCTTTATTAATTCCTTTTCTTTTTCTCCTTCTTTTTCTCCTTCTTTTTCTTTTAATTCTTTTTTTTTCTAACTTCTTTTAATTCTTATTTTCAAATTAAACTAAAACCCTAAATTAATTCTAAAAACTAAACTACCAAATCAAATTAATTAACTCTAACAATTATCACAAACTAATCAAATATCAAATTAAATGAAAACTAGCAAAATTCAAAGCTACAATTTAAACAATGCCAAGACAAACTAATTTTGTGATTTTTGTATTTTTTGTAAGATTCCTAATTACGAATTAATTCCAAAATATGTAAAATTAAACCCTAAATGCAATGCATATTTTTATATTTTTATATGAATTAAAATGTACGGACAAAAATGCAAACAATTAACATAAAATGCCACAAAACTCCACAAAATTGCAAACATTGAAAGAGATTATTTTGTTTTGAATTTCTAGGAGTAATTCATATATAAGGCAAAAATCACGTGCTCACAATGGTTGACTTCGATATCATATTGGGTATGAATTGGCTATCACCCTATCACGCTATCTTGGACTGCCATGCCAGGACTGTGACCTTAGCATTGCCGGATATGCCTCGTTTAGAGTGGAGAGGCACTCCAGGTTATTCTACCCGTAGCGTCATTTCGTACATGAAGGCTCGACGCATGGTTGAGAAGGGGTGTCTGGCCTATTTGGCCTATGTTCATGATTCCAGTGCTGAGGTTCCTCCTATAGATTCTATGCCTATTGTCCGGGAGTTTCCAGATGTTTTCCCTTTAGACCTGCCGGGTATGCCACCCAACAGGAATATTTTCTGTATTTATTTGGCTCCGGGCACCCAGCCCATTTCTATCCTGCCATATCGTATGGCCCCGCCGGAGCTGAAGGAGTTAAAGGACCAGTTGCAGGATTTGCTAGAGAAGGGTTTTATTAGACCTAGTGTTTCACCATGGGGCGCGCCAATGTTATTTGTCAAGAAGGAGGATGGATCGATGAGGATGTTCATAGATTACTGGCAATCGAACAAGGTAATGATTAAGAATAAGTATCCACTACCGAGGATTGATGATTTGTTCGACCAGCTTCAGGGTGCCAGGGTATTCTCCAAGATCTACTTGCGATCTGGCTACCATCAGTTGAGGATTAGGGCATCCGATGCCCCTAAGACAACTTTCTGCACTCGGTATGGGCATTATGAGTTCTTGGTCATGTCATTTGGATTGACCAATGCCCCAACAGCATTTATGGAGTTGATGAACTGAGTGTTCAGGCCATATTTGGACAAGTTCGTGATAGTCTTTATTGATGATATTTTGGTGTACTCCTGCAGCCAGGAGGAGCACGAGCGGCACCTTAGAGTGGTTCTTCAGACTCTGAGGGATGGTTAGTTATATGCCAAGTTCTCCAAGTGTGAGTTCTGGCTGAGTTCAGTTGCATTCTTGGGTCACGTTGTATCAGCAGAGGGTATACAGGTGGACCCGAAGAAGATTGAGGCAGTCAAGAACTGGCCTAGACCAGCATCAACTATAGAGATTCGGAGTTTCTTGGGATTGGTAGGCTACTACCGTCGGTTTCTGGAGGGGTTTTCATCTATTGCACTCTCGATGACTAGGTTGACCCAGAAAGGTGCCTAGTTCAGATGGTCGGACGAGTGTGAGGCAAGCTTTCAGAAGCTCAAGACAGCTCTGACTACGGCACCGGTAGTGGTTTTGCCCACAAGATCTAGGCCTTATACCATTTATTGTGATGCTTCCCATATTGGGCTTGGTGCAGTGTTGATGCCGGATGGCAAGGTTATTGTCTATACTTCGAGGTAGTTGAAGATTCATGAGAAGAACTATCCGATGCACGATTTGGAGTTGGCAGCTATTGTTCACGCCTTGAAGATTTGGAGGCACTATTTGTATGGTGTGGCATGTGAGGTGTTCACTGATCATAAGAGCCTTCAGTACTTGTTCAAGAAAAAGGAGTTGAATTTTGAGGCAGAGGAGGTGGTTGGAGTTGTTGAAAGACTATGATGTCACCATTTTATATCATCCGGGGAAGGCCAATGTGGTGGCCGATGCTTTGAGTAAGAAGTCAGCCAGTATGGGCAGTCTTGCTTATATTCCAGTCAGTCAGAGGCCGCTTGCTTTGGATGTTCAGGCTTTGGCCAATCAGTTTGTGAGACTGGATATTTCTGAGCCCAGTCGTATGTTGGCTTACATGGTCACCCGTTCTTCATTATTGGAGCGTATCCATGATCGGTAGTTTGATGATCCCCATTTGTGTGTCCTTAGAGACACGGTGCAGCGTGGAGGTGCCCAGCAAGTTACCTTAGGTGATGATGCAGTTTTGAGATTGCAGGGCCGATTATATGTGCCTAATATGGATGGACTTCGAGAGTTGATATTGGAGGAGCCTCATAGTTCCCGATACTCTATTCACTCAGGCACCGCGAAGATGTATCAGGATTTGCGGAAGCATTATTGGTGGTGTAGAATGAAGAAGGATATTGTTGCATATATGGCTCGGTGTTTGAATTGTCAGCAGGTTAAGTATGAGCATTAGAGCCCTGGTGGTTTGTTTCAAAGTATTGAGCTTCCCCAGTGGAAGTGGGAGCGGATCACTATGGACTTTGTTACTGGACTTTCATTGACTCGAAAGAAGTTCGGTGCAGTTTGGGTCATTGTTGATAGGCTGACCAAGTTAGTGCATTTTATTCATGTGGCAGTCTCTTATTCATCCGAGAGATTAGCTGAGATTTATATCCGGGAGATTGTTCACCTTCATGGTGTGCCAACATCTATCATTTCAGACCGGGTACGTAGTTTACCTCGCGCTTCTGGAGAGCAGTTCAGTGAGAGTTGGGCACACGGGTTGAGCTGAGCACAGTATTTCATCCCCAGATAGACGGTCAGTCCAAGCGGACTATTCAGATTTTGGAGGATATGCTTTGAGCTTGTGTTATTGACTTTGGAGGTTCGTAAAATTAGTTCTTGCCTTTAGCGAAGTTTTCCTAAAATAACAGTTACCAGTCAAGCAGCCAGATGGATCCTTATGAGGCTTTATATGGTAGGCGGTATCGGTCTCTGGTTGGATGGTTTGAGCCTGGAGAGGCTCGGTTGATAGGTACGGATTTGGTTCAGGTGGCCTTGGACAAGGTCAAGATAATTCAGGATAAGCTTCGTTCAGCTCAGTCCAGGCAAAAGAGCTATGCAGATTGTAAGGTTCGAGATGTAGCTTTCATGGTTGGTGAGCAGGTATTGCTCCGAGTGTCGCCTATGAAGGGCATGATGAGGTTTGGAAAGAAGGGCAAGTTTAGCCCTAGGTTCATTGTTCCGTTTGAGATTCTCGATCGAGTGGGAGAGGTGGCCTATAGACTTGCATTGCCGCCTAGCTTATCAGTCGTGCATCCAATTTTCCATGTATCCATGCTTCGAAGGTATCACGGCGATCCAGCCCACGTGTTAGATTTCAGCACTGTCCAGTTGGACAAGGACTTGTGTTATGAGGGGGAGCCGGTAGCTATTCTAGACCGGCAGGTTCGTCAATTGAGATCCAAGAGTTTTTCTTCTATCTGTGTTCAGTGGAGAGGTCAACCTCCTAAGGCATCGACCTGGGATTCTGAGTCTGATATGTGGAGTCGTTATCCTCGTCTTTTCCCCGACTCAGGTACTTCTTTCTTTTGTCCGTCCGAGGACGAACGGTTGTTTTAGAGGTGGAGAATGTGACGACCCAAAGGGTCATCACCTATTTTTCTTATTCACTCCGTGCTTCGGAGGCCTAGAAAACCTTATTTTTTTATTGCATCGAATTGCGTGCGCAGTCCGGGCGCGTAGCCGGAAAGCCTAAATGTGAAATTCTATGTAAAATGCTAAAATTTAGTATTAAAATGAATAAGTTTGACTTTGGTCAATATTTTGGGTAAACGGATCCGGACCCGTGATTTGACGGTCCCGGAGGGTCCGTAGAAAAATATGGGACTCGGGCGTATGCCCGGAATCAAATTCCGAGGTTCTTAGCCCGAAAAATAAATTTTTGAGTAAAATTATTTTTCTAAAATTATTAAGGAAATTGGAAATGAAATTTGATTAAAAGACTGTGGTATTGGGCCCGTATTTTGGTTTCGATGCCCGGTACAAGTGTTATATATGGTTTAAATATTTTCTGTAAAGTTTGGTTGAAATCGAACGTCGTTTGATGTGTTTCAGACTTAAAACTCTAGATTTGAAAGTTTATAAAGTTTGAGGAAAAACTTATGATTTTAAGGTTTGATTTGTTGTTTATGATGTTATTTTGGCGATTTGATCGCACAGATAAGTCTGTAGGGTATTTTTGAGGTTGTGTGCATATTTGGTTTGGAGCCCGAGGGCTCGGGTGAGTTTTCGATAGGCGTCAGAGTGCATTTTAAACTTAGAAAAAATCTGGTGCATCAGACCTGCAATTTTTGCATTTGCGAAGCAGGCCTCGCAAATGCGAGCCTAGCTTCGCAAATGCGAGGAAGGGTGCACTGGGCTGGGGTCGCAAATGCAACTAGTGGCTCGCAACTGCGAGGGAGCTGTTTTTGCAAATGTGAAGTTCTCCCAAATGGCCTGAGTTCGCAAATGTGAACAAAAATCTTACATTTCCCATACCTGTAGGGTTCGAAATTGCGGACCCAACTTCACATTTTCCATATCTGCAGCAAAGGATATTTCATACTTAGTGGAATTTTAAGTTATTTTCACCCCACTTTCAAAATACAATTCCTTGGGCGATTTTTCAAGAACAAGTTCACTCCAAATTACTTGTAAGTCGATTTTTATTTAATTCTTTCAATCATTAACATCATTTAACATGTTTTTCACTTAAAATCAATGATTTTCATGGGTGAAATTGGGGGTTTTAGGTAGAACCTAGGTTTTTCTGAAAATTGGGGATTTGGACCTCAATTTGAGGTCCGATTTTAAAATAAATTATATATTTGAGTTCGTGAGGGAATGGGTAACGGGTTTTTGGTTCAAACTTCGGGTTTTGACCACGTTGTGAAATTTATTTTTATGCATTCAAATTGATTCGTTTAGTGTTTATTAAAGTAATTAAGTAATTTGTGGCTAGATACGAGCGGATTGGAGGTGGAATCACGGGGTAAGCCATAGTTGAGGCTTGAGTTGAGTTCAAGGCTTTGAGGTAAATGTTTGGTTTAACCCTAGCTTGAGGGAATAGGAGTTGAGTCTTATTTGCTACTTGCTAATTGTCGAGTACGATGTATAGGCATGGTGATGAGTATTTATACATTGGTGTCTAGCATGACTGTGAGTCCTTATTTTGCGAATAGTTTGGATGTTGTTATGCCTTCCATGCTTAATTGATGACTCCTATATGTTATAAAGAGCTTATGAAAGAAATTGTGATATTTGAACTTCGTGGAGCATTGGCTCGAGTTGAAATATAAATTGTGAAGGTATATGAAATAAGTAAACCCTTGGAGCATTGGCTCAAGTAGTAATTTGAACTATGAGATTAAAGTGAAAGGAAGAGAAAGAGTTAATGATTTATTCCCTTGTCGGGGCGTTGTTGATTATTAATGTTGTGCCCTTGCCGGGGTTTCCATCATTGTTTATTTATTTTCTTGCCCTTGTTTGTGATTGTTGTTTGGGTGAGGAAGAGTGTTAAAGTACGAAGGGTGATGTCGTGCATTGTTTGTTTATGGTAAGGAAAGAGTGCAAAGCATGAAGGGTGATATTGTGCATTGTTTTGCTTATTATGAGAAAAGAGTGTTAAAGCACGAAGGGTGATGTTGTGCCGCACGATGTACCATTTCGTGCCAATTCTATTGATATATGTAAGGAATGGGAGTAAAAGCACGAAGGGTGATGTTGTGCACATGTTATTGCTTGGTGAGTATGAGAGTAAAAGCACGAAGGGTGATATCGTGCACTTGTTGATTTCTGTTTCATTACATACTATTGAGTTGTGTTGTTTTCCTTTGTTACTGGACGACTTATTTGGAA
Source organism: Nicotiana glauca (assembly GCA_026770625.1). Lineage (NCBI taxonomy): Eukaryota > Viridiplantae > Streptophyta > Magnoliopsida > Solanales > Solanaceae > Nicotiana > Nicotiana glauca. The sequence continues at coordinate 13,341 of MU764959.1, forward strand.
ATTTTTATACTCCCCACAGCATGCTTCCCCTCCCATATTGGTTAACTGTTTTGTATTTCGATTCCGCTGTATATATATGAAACTGCACAGGTTTATGTGGTAGTCTGGTCTAGCCTCGTCACTACTTCGTCGGGGTTAGGCTAGACACTTACCAGCACATGGGGTTGGTTGTGCTGATACTACACTCTGTGCTATTTTGTACAGATCCAAGTTTCGAGCAGCAGCAGCAGCATTAGTGCGGGAGCAGGCCTTTAGTCCAGCAAGACCCGAGGTAGCCTTACAGGCGTCCGCAGGCCCGGCGTCTCCCTTATCATCTCTTTTAGTCTATTATCTCATTATGTTCGAGAAAAACAGTTTATGCTTTCTTTCAGACGTTGTATTTAGTATTCTTAGCAGTTCGTGAGTATAGTGACACCAGTCTTGGGTAGAGGATTTGTTGAACTTTCCGCTTTGCTATTCAGTTTTATTTATTGCTAAGACTTCCGCTTATCATTGTTGAATTTCATTGTGCCTAGCTTTCACAAGTAGGCGTCATCATAACTCCCGAGGGTGGGAAGTCCGGGTCGTGACAACCATTGGTGGTCCATAAGGGATCTTTGAGGCGCACTTCATTGAGTATCGTGGAACAAAAGATTAAACTTCAAAAAAATTCACAAAGTTTCAAACATCTAATACAAATCTCTGAATAAAGCACAACACAACAAAGCAATAAAAATTACTACAACCTCCTAGTAAGCAAGATAGACAGTAATATGAAGCAGAGTCTGCACACCATCAGTTTCTTGTTGGTTTGAAGCTGGAAATGTCTTAACAGTAGCAAATCCTTTAGCATTCACATACTTTCCAGTGCCGCCCATAATAGCTAGATGTGATTCCGAAACCCTAGTCCTGTGTACTCCAAAGAAAGTGAGGCTATCACTATAACTTCCACTATGAAACATCACTGTAAAAGCCATAGTCTGACTATTTCCATCTTCTGAACTCGCAACGTAAAATCCTTGTGCTTTACCAACTAGGCCAGAGTTAAGTTCATGACTTTCTGTTAATTCGTCGTCGAATACTGTCAATGTACCGAACATGAGTTTTTGGAACGTGATTCCTGATCCTAACTGAGCCATGTTTAAGGCGGGGAAACCAGAAGCTCCACCAATGATGTTGTTTCCGTTGTTTTGAACAACGTTAGGAGTTGTTCCGCTTAGGCCTGTGAGAAAAGGGATGTTGTTGTTGCTGATGATTCCGTTGTTGTTGCTGTTTACTGGAACACCGTTGTCGACGGCTAGAACTGCACCATTTGGCTTTGCGAAGGGTACTTGTCCGCTTAATGAAGGGTTGGTTGCGATGCCAGTTACTGCCATTGCTGAAGGGTTTGATCCTCCAAGAATATCGTGCATGAAAAAGGAAAATATATGATCATCTTCGCCAGCCCCTCCAGCTGTCGCAGCAGTTGCAGCACCTGCACCACCTACGGGTGCTGCACCACCTACGTGTGTTGTAACACCTGCAGTTCCTGCACCAGTAGGTATTGCAGTACCAGCACCTACCCCAGCAGGAGCTGCAGTACCAGCACCTACCCCAGCAGGAGCTGCAACATCGGCACCTTCACCAACATGAGTTGCAGCTCCTGTAGCAACAGGTGCTACAATACCAGCACCTACACCAGCAGGAGCCCCTCCTGCACCAACAGGAGCTGCAACGCCTGTACCTATAACTGCCCCTGAAGCTGCTGGGGCCTTGTCTACATCAGGAGCTTCTGGAGCAACGGTGGGAGTGGCAGGGCCCTCGTCGAGGAATCTACGCGCAGTGGTGGAGGCGATTGTGAGAGCTAGAATGAGAAGGAATGTAAATATGGCTTTGAGTTGAAAATGTTTGGATTTAGAAGTTGCCATGAAAGATTGATGGAATAAAGATGTTTTTGGCGTTTGATGCTTCAAAAATGATTCTTTGGAATTTGATGCATACAACGAATTGGTTGTGTCTATATATATGCTTAAAATGGAGAGCTATTTCAACATTTTTCAGAATGTATGATTCGGTATAAGAGGAGTTGATCATATATATGGATTAGGTAATAATACCCTTTCCACTCTTTCCAGTGCATTTGTTGAAGATTGCAAAACCAATTTTATGTCCAGATGTTGATTAGGTAAGTAGCAGATAAAAACCAATCACTATTTAAATTGCAATTAAACAAATAAAAGTCCTAAAAATGAGATATAAAAGCTTGCTTTTGATCTTCCAATTAATTAGAAAATGCGCAAAAATCTTTGAAGAAAATGCAATAGCTGAAACAATTACCATCAAGTTATTCAAAGTACACTAAAAACCTCGTAGTTGAGTATCCATTATAAGGTTGACTGATAACTTGGAAAAGATGCTGAAAAGTCTGCTATATAGAAGAGCAAATTATTCTAACAACATTTTTACACCATATATAAGTATATACTTTCTCCCGGTTCATGATAAGTGTCCAATTTATTTTTAGTACGTCCATTAAGAAAATACTAAATTTTATATAAAAATACCTACTATGACTAAACTACCCCTAATTAAACATTTAATGTGAGGAACAAGAAAACTTTTTAGGGATATGTACGTAGGGATTATTTTGTAAAAACAAATTGAATTTTTTCTTGATTACGTAACTGGACACTTATTTTTGAACCAAAATAAAAAAATAAATTGGACACTTATAGTGAACCGAAGAGAGTACTTAATTTCTCATTAATCTTGCCACTTGTTTATGATACTTAAATAAAAGCTCCTATTCCTATATCTTTTAGAACTTTTTTTTTTTTGTCTGTGGCCAAATATCCTCTTTTCTGCCAGAAATACTTGCTCACGGGGTATGTACCTCAGTATACGTACAAAGATGAACTAAATGCTCAATTAAGCGATGTAATTATTTCTTGAGAGGTTGATCTTGTTAAACTACTGTAGCATACTGTCCGTTGTTTAAGTTTATGTGAACCTTTTCGTTTTTTGATATACAAATTATATAAACTTTGATCAATATTTTAAAATATATTTTTGTTATCATATTAATATGAGAATAATTGTAATATTTAGTACTTCTCATATAGGTTTTGAATATCTAAATTTTTAATTTTAAATATCGAGTTAATCTAATTAAATTTAGTTTCAAAGATTAGTTAAATTGACTCTAAAAAAGCGAAAGAGTCACATAAATTGAAAAGAAGGGAGTAATATTTAGTACTTCCTCTATCTCATTTTATGTGACACATTTTTTTTAATATATTCAAAAAAGAACAACATATTTTTATTAAAAATAATTTAACATTAAAATTAGTATTTTACCATTAGTGAGATAATATATATTTATACAAATACTTATGACTTATGTTAGATTATAAAATTTAATAATATCTTTTTACTTTTCTTTTATAAATTTCGTATCGAGTTAAATATTTTCATATAAATTGATATGGAGGGAGTAATAATTTCGAGATTTTAGAGATAGAAATAAAGAGAACTTTTCATAAAGCACTATCTTTTAGTAGTAATTAGTCATTTATAGATATCATTTGCTATATTACGGATTATAGATACCTTTTATGTAGTTATAAGATGTATTTGATGTATTTAAGTTATTCTATTCATGAATACAGTAGCAAAATAGGCGTGAATCAGGGAAGTCTAGCTAATCAGTTGTTGTATTCGACTGTATTCATGGAGTGAAGCATGGGATTACAGCTGGACAAATTATTGTATTCGACTGTATTCACGGCATGAAACATGGGATTACACTATTTTTAAAATGGAAAGTGAATCAATTAACATAATAGACTCCTAATATAACTCAACAAACTCAATTATAGCACACAAATTTTGTATTTTTAGTTATAAAAAAGATTCTCAACCGAAAAATACCCAAAAACATAGCAATCTTCAAAGAAATTATATAATACATATGAATACATAAATTATATTAATTAAAAAAATATATGAATATATTCATGGCATATAGCGAGACAGTGAATACAATAAAATACATAAAATACAGCGGGATATATTGAAATACAATGAAAAAAATAGTGAATACAATGAAATACATGGAATACAACGAGATACATTGAATTCAATGAAAAAAAGACAATGAATACAATGAAATACATGAAAATATATTGTAATATATTAACAAAAAATAAGTTGTTCGGCCCTAAACTACGGTTTCTTTGTTCTAGATACATTATTATTGTTACTGCTTGTTCAAAGCTTGATATAGCTCCAAAGCAGGAAGAGTTTCGGTGAGTTTCGGATCCAAAGCAAGCACATTACCACCATATTGATAATTATCTCTCGAAATCTATATCAATTGAGACCACCATAGTCCAATGGTATTAGCAAAAGTTTTTTGCACAACAAGTATAAGTTCGACTCCAATTACCACCAAAACATAACAAGTTTCGGTGAGTTTCACTAAGTCAAAGCAAGCACGAAGCTATTTTAGGTCGTCATCGGTGACGCTCTTCGAACGGTGACGCTCTTCGATCGGCGACGGTCGGCGAGCTTTGTGCGGGAGTGATAACGGCGGAGACCTAGCGAATTTGGGTGGGAGAAGAGGTATGAATCGTGGGTTTGTGGGAGAAGAAAGTAAAGTGTATGCAAAAAGAGAAAGAAAACGTGGTTAGTAAGATTTACGGTGATTATGTGAGAGAAAAGACTAAAAAGGAGAGAGAAAAATATTATGTAGCATATATGGTGCCTTAAATTTAGGATGTAACTATAATTAGATATTTTGCTATAAAGGATAAAATGTATATATAGGATGTAATATTTTAAAATGGTATTTATTTAAAATAAATAGGGTACTAAGCTTTTCTATAGGGTGTAAAATTTCGGGGGAAGTGCACGGTTGGCCACTAATAATACATGTATTTACTTTTAAGCCACCGTTTAAAATATCTTTTGTCTTGAGCCATTGCTCTAATAAACTTTAACTGCCCGGACGAAAATACCCTTCTGCTCATGTATTTAACTTTTGTATTTAATTTCAGGACTACATGTCCTTAACTTTTGAACTTGGAACTCTAAGTTCAGGACTTCAGGACTACATGTTCTTAACTTTTGAACTTGTAACTCTAAATTCAGAACTTCAGGATTACATGTCCTTAACTTTTGAACTTGGAACTCGAAGTTCAGGACTTCAAGGCTGCATGTCCTTAACTTTTGAACTTGGAACTCAAACTTCAAGACCAAGCGTCCTTAACTTTTGAACCTGTAAGTCAAAGTTAAAGACCTATTGTCCTTAATTTTTGAACTTGTAAGTCAAAGTTAAGGACCTATTGTCCTTAACTTTTGAACTTGTAACTATAAGTTAAGGATTGCTAGTCCTTAACTTTTGAACGTGTAACTGTAAGTTAAGACTGTCCGTCCTTAACTTTTTAACTTGGAAATCAAAGTTAAGGACCTATTGTCCTTAACTTTTGAACTTGTAACTGTAAGTTAATGACTGTCTGTCCTTAACTTTTGAACTTGTAATTGTAAGTTATGGACTGCATGTCCTTAACTTTAGAACTTGTAACTGTAAGTTAAGGACTGCATGTCCTTAATTTTTGAACTTGTGTCCTTACCTATTGAATTTAACTTTAGGACTTCAAGACTACATTTCCTTAACTTTTGAACTTGAAACTCTAAGTTCAGGACCATGTCCTTAACTTTTGAATTTACACACTATATTATATATTATGTATATAGTATTTGTTCAACACAAAAGACTAACTTATCTGTGTGCAAATTAATAAACACAGGCCTAAAGCGTTGTGGTAAGAGTTGCCGGTTAAGATGGTTGAATTATTTGAGACCAGATATTAAACTTGGAAATTTTACGCAAGAGGAAGACAACATTATCTGCTCTCTCTATACTCAACTTAGAAGCAGGCTAATTCTTGCTCTTTTAAAACCTGATTTTTTTCCTTTAACTTTCCCATTTTAATAACATTTTTAGTATTTAAGAGTGACCCCACGTATTTTTATTTTTATTTTTTTTAATTTGCAAATGGTCTGTTATAGCATCTAAGCTACCAGGAAGAACAGACAATGATGTAAAAAATCACTGGAATACTAAATTGAAGAAGAAGATACTAGCAACTAGTGCAAACCCTACAAACAACTTTGATAGCAAACAAGTCTTCCATTCCTCATCAATGGTACCAAAAGAGGAAGAACAACAAGCAGTCTATCCTCCAATATTTGTATACGTAGGATCAAATAGAAAAGAGATAGAAGAAAGGGTAATACAGTCTTTTCATATTAATTTTAATAGACTAGTGAGTATTATTGCTAAGCATTAAAAATGCTGGATAAAAAGTAAATATCAGCTTAAACAGTAGCTATCCCACACCATTTCCACTAAAATTTCCAGAAAGAAACCTGCCGAGATGTAATAAAAAGGCCCATAATAAATTGGCCCAAACCGATGTGGCCCAAAAGGAAAATGTACTCCTCACAACATTAACCAAAAATACAAGAACTGATGGGAAAGTGGGAGAGAATAGTTGAAAGCTTAAGAAGAAAATGGCGTGGAGAGCAAATCTATCTCGTAATCTGAAGGAGCTTCGCATCCTCTTTTCTCCTTCCTCTGCTCAAAGTGCTTCCACGAGGTTTCTTCCCTTTTCTTTTTTCTTTTTTTTGTTCTTCAATTTTACTCCATTTTTTCTTCATGTGTTTTACTGATTTTCTCAAACGTAATTTATTTTAATATTGCACAGGTCGTTTATTGAGAAAAACTACAGAGATCTCAAAACCCATAACCCCAAATTGCCCATCTTGATTCGTGAGGCCAGTTCCATTGAGCCTCAGCTTTGGGCCAGATATGGTAATTCTCCTCACCCTATTTTTCTACTAATATTTGCTTTGTATTATTTTGTTTTTCTAATTCTTATTTATGCTTTAAATGGGATAATTGAAGTGGGTCTTTGAGTTCTTGGGGGAAAATTGAGTTTTTGACTTATTTGAATATGATTTGTATTAAGCATTTTCTCCTTTTTACATTGTTTTTTACTTTCAGTTGATCTAGTTAAGGGGAAAATTCTCTTAGTTTATGCATTTGTAAATCTCAGTAAATTGCTGCTTGAGTTAAAAATTCGCAAGTATATGTGGATAAGTACTTGACCTATGATCAGGTTAGGACATATTGATGCTAAATTCAACACATGAAAAGTTTAACTAAGAAATTTACTGACTTTAGGACATGTTGGGCATCATAAGGTACTCAAAATGATACAACATCAAACAGATACAAAAACTATGTCTCCATCCCAAACAAGTTAGAGTCAGCTATATGAATCCTCACTGTCCATGTTTTTACATTTAAAATCTTTTCGGCCCATATTATAAATAAATAAAAAAAGGTACTAGAAGTTATCTATTGTTTTCTACCGGCATATAAATCTTTGACAGGGTAAAAAACTCCTAGAACGCATAGGATTTAGAGTAAATTTACTAACATGACTAAAACATATTTTCAACTGATTGGTATTGCGTATATACATCTTTTCTTTCATTGCGCGCTATCTATAACTGTCTGCTTGGTAAAATACAAAAATTATATGTTATTGCAAAGAGTGTTGTGAAAATTTTGGAGTTCGAGAGGTTTAGAGAAATTTTTGAGTATAGTGGAAAAAATCTGCTAATGGTTTGGTTTTTCAGGAATGAGCCACTGTTCCTTATCCTTTCCATAGTACTCTATATTGTTTTGTTGGGTGCTTATAAAGACAAAGTTGACGAAGTTTAGATTTAGATTTTTCAGGGATAAACTTTATTTCAACTTTCACCTTCGAATTGCTAGGTTGTCCTAAACGTTAATACCCATACATTCTCATGTTGTCCTCGTATTCATGGACTTTTTGATATGTAACAGACCTCGGAGTTGAAAGAGGCATCCGACTGGAGGGCTTGACTGAGGAGCAGATCTCAAAGGCACTTGAGGACCTCGTGAAAGTAGGGGCATCCCTTAAATCTTGATGACTTTAAAACTGTAAAATAGTCCGACTATCCTCAGCATAGTGCTTTTGAAATAAATTTTGTTGACCCGTCATTGTGAGTCAATTATAATATGCATTAACATTTACCAACCTTGTCATCGCTGCTGTTCAAACTCCAAAAATCATAATATGCATAAACATGCAGTTTCGGATATTTAGATTTTGTACTACTTTGGTTTTGCTATTTGGAAAGCCAATATTTGAATTCTCTGCTATTAACATTAGAAGTTTAATGTCATTTCCTCTGCTGTTGTGTCACTATTTGCTGTCCTTGATTTGTTAACCCTTACACCAGAAATTGATGTTGTTGCATATAAACATAGCATATCAGCAAATGGTCAGGGGTTCGAGCGGTGGAAACAGCCTCTTGCAGAAATGCAGGGTAAGGTTGCGTACGATAGACCCTTATAGTCCTGCCCTTCCACGGACCTCGCGCATAGCGGGAACTTAGTGCACCGGGCTGCCCTTTTCTATCAGCAAATGGATAGGTGCTAGCAATATATACACGCTTCCTTGGCCAAGGCAATTTCTAATATACTGTGTGTAACCGTATCTTTAGGTACGGTGCAAATAAATTTTCTTCTTGGCAAATGAATTGATCTTTGTTCTTGTCATTTCCAGAAGCTAAATGTTAATATCAGTCTGAGTTTAAGAATGTTGACATGGAAGAAATGTTTGTTCCCTTATTTAAGAGAGAGGATTGTATGAACTATTGATATATGAGCTCTGTGTTTAATCCCCTGTTCCTCCGTGTTTTTGAGTTTTATTGAAGCTGGGGGATAATAGGATATAGGAATGCAGTCAAGTGAGCTATGTCCAGTTTGTATGTCAAATTCCTGAGATATAGAGCTATGTCTAGTTTGTGATTTCTAGCCGAGGGCCTACCGGAAATAGCCTCTCTGCCTTCCTTGAGTAGGGGTAAGGTCTGCGTACACATTACCCTCCCCAGACCCCACTTGTAGGAATTTGCTGGGCTTGTTGTTGTTGATAGTTTTGGAGCTCCTGCTGGTTCGGCTTCTTATGTGATGACCCTTTTCTTCTAAATTTATATAAAGATGGTGTCCTGGCCAGTTTTGCACGCCTCGACTATTCCATACTTCTCTCGAGCATGAGTACGGGGTAACTCTTGTCTGTCTCAACGAGATTTTGAACCCTGGATTTCAAAGTTTTACCCACTTCATTGATGCTAGGCCCCACCTTTGAAAGCTTCTTAGGCCTCATTTGTTTTTTTAAGATTAAGATGTTAGAATCTGACTACACATCTGAAAATCAAGATGTGTATGAAGATTAAGACATCCGAATCTGAATACACATCTGAATATATTAAGATGTGTATTAAGATCTTAATACTAAAAATTAAGACTGCTTGATTTTTAACTTCTGAGTGTATAAAATTTATTTTTATTTGAAAAATAATAAACATAAAATTCAAATGAAATACTAACTAATCTAATATTCTATCAATAAAATATATAGTTTTTTTAAAATATGACAGTTGTTGGCGGTGATGGCTAACGGGTGAATGTCGATTAGAGACGGTGGTTGCTTGTAGTTTTGGTTGATGATGGTAGTTCATGCTAGTAGCTAGTAGTGATTGGTAGTGGTGGCGATTATGATTGAGGATGGTGATGGTGGGTGGTGATAGTTAATAATGGCGGGTGGTGGTTTGTGATTGAGGAAGGTGGTGGTAGGTGATAATGATGGGCGGTGCCGGCTGTGGTTGTTAATTGTGATGAAGTGGTTGGTTGTGGTCGTTGAGGTGGATAAGTGTTGGCTGCGAGTGAGAATGATGGTGGTCTGAATGGTGGGGATGGTGGATGGTGGATGGTGATGGTCGATAATGGTGGTGACTATGATTGAGGATGATCGTGGTCGTGGTGGTTGACTATGGTGGTGGTGGTGGTGGCATGGCAGTAGTTGATAATGGTAGGCGGTGGCGGCGGTTAATAATGAATATGTGATAGCATCTTAGTGAAATTAAGTCTCTGTTATAGATCTTAATCATACAGGCCTATTCAGACCCATTAAGTGGTTGTGAAGTAAAAAAAACAATCACACTTAATCATTAAGATCTGAATAATTAAGATTCAGACTTTAAAAACAAATACACTTCATGTCTAAGATCTGAATGATTAAGATTCAGACCTCCATTAAGTGCAAACAAATGAGGGCTTAATTACACTAGTGACTTAGGACCCATTTGGCCATAGGTTATGCCAAAATATATTTGGAATTTTTTTGGCAAATACATGTTTGGCCATGGATTTTATCTACATTTTGGCAAAATCAGCTCAAGAGATGGTTTTGGCTCAAAATATCACTATTACATTTGTTTAAAATTGTCCCAAACTTTTGTATTTTATAAAAGAGCCCATCATTTATTATTTTGTAACAATGTTGCTTTGTCTTCTCAGTCATCTGATAGTGTATTATGTAGTTCATTATAAAAATGATAATTTTGTACCAAATTTATTTATGTTCAGGACTATGGTTGCGATAATATAATGAATGTCATTGATAAAGGTATTATTGGGTATTTGTGATAGTTTTTAGAACTTGTAGGTATAAGTCATGTTTCATGTCTTTTCAAAACAAAACAAAACAAAAAGTGAAATGTGTTTTGAAAACTTATGTCCAAACGCATTTTCATCTTCAAATCGAACTTCATTCAAATCAGATTTTTCAAAATAAATTTGGAAATCTATGACCAAACGCTAGCTTAAACTTAAGATATGTGAGCACTGAGCCCTAATTTGCTGATGGTTTGAGGTGCTGGTTCTGGGGTTCATGAGTGCCCCTCAGCCAAATTGAAAGAACTAATCAAGTTGTAGGAGAAATTAGTGAATAATAATGAAAAGGAAAGAACAAGAAATACGCCAACCTTGCTTACCCAGGCATACTCACAAATCCAAATGATGCTATTCCAATCATTTTTAACCAAATGCATTTTTATGAGTAATGAATTAACGAAGAATACAGTGGCTATAATTAATAATACTAACAAATATAAGAGATTTTAACAAAATAATTGTGTTTAAACTATATGTACTTGTAGAAAATACAAATTTAACCAAATAATGTACATAAAATGATTCAACAAATAAGTTAGTGTGAACATAAAATTTGACATTTATTTTATTGCGGTTGATTAAATCTGTAATAAGAACCAAGTATAAATAAATAGATTTAGAGGAAATAATTGACATCTGAAGGAAAACTGCGGTTGTCAAGAGGACAATTCATTTGAAATTGAAACACTGCTTTTCTCATTTTTTATTTTTTTTATTTCTTATTGCATTTCTTTTGTTCTTGCAATTAGTGGTTCATTTTATAGGCCTTATCATATTTGCAGGTTAACTGTTTCATTTCATATCAGACAATGGACCGGATAAAGTTTTTTTTTTAAATTATTATTATTATTATTATAGGCATATATAACGATTTAATCCACACCAATCACCGGGATAAGTTAGTACATGGAATGGCGTTATGTCTATATATATAAAGTTCTTATTTAGAACCCTAACCCTGGCGATTCGCCCTTTTCCTTGTGAAAATATGAAAAAAGAACCTAGTACACACTAGACATAACAGAGAGAAAATTACAATAAACAAAGAAAGTTGAAATTAATCATAATACAGAAAGTATTGGTCGTTACTTGAACTATATAGTGACGAGTGAATAAGCATTATTATTTTTTAAAACACTTCTCACACGAAATAAATCTATCTCCAGATTGATGGAGATTTAGTCATTGAGACTTGAGAGCTAGATACTTAGATTAATTTCATTTGATTGCTAGTCCATTAATCAATGTAAATAATACATCAAACACGATGGTTGAAACCAATTAGGAAAGGAAAATCTTAGGGAAAGAGTCTTGAAATAGATTCCCCATGTGCATGCATTTATATTTGGAGTACATCAAGAAAGATGCTATAGAAAAGAAAGAACAAAAACAAAGTAGAAAAGAAAATTGTCTCAGTGTGGCCGAGCCACGAAAGCAGTCACTAATACTTGCATGAGGTAGATTGTCTACATCACACCCCTAAGGGTGCAGCTTTTTCCCGAACCTTACGGGAATCGGGCTGCCCTCTGGACCAAAAATACAAATATATCTCTAATTAAATAGTCTTGAATCTTGAGCCGGGTGTTTTAATTTGCCAAAGGATGGGTAGTTGCCCAAAGAAATAATCACTTGATCATGATATATATTTTACACCAAAGAAGAAGAAGAAAAATCATCAGAATCTTCATCATCAGTGTGTTCTTCCATTGTTGAAGAAAAACAGAAGAAGAAGAAGAAGAATGGTGATGTTAAAAGATAGAGAATTAGGATTAATGGTAGGGAGGTTAATTTAACATTAGAAAAAGGTTGGTGGAGTGAGGATCTTCTAAGCATATGCTTCAACCATTAACTTGTCTTTCCATATTTTTTTTTCTTTTATTTTTCTAATTTATATGCTTATAATTGAAGCTGCAATCCAATCAAAGTTTTTGGTTGTATATTCCATGCTTTGTCACCACAAACTTCTGTTCTAAATATTCCATTTCTCTTGTTTAATATTAGAGTTCATTACTCAAATAGTCAGCTCAACTATTCCAAATTATTTTCAAAAGTCACTTTACTTTCGTTTGTAACAACAAAGTCACTGAACTATGCCAATTGCACTCAAAAGGCCACTCAACTAGATTTTTCAAATTTTGGATTGTCAAATACCTATTTTACCCTCTAAGTTATAAACATTTACCTTCTAGTGGTCTTCTGAGAGCAATTGGCATAGTTCAGTAACTTTGTTGTTATAAACGAAAGAAAAGTGACTTTATGAGATAATTTAGGATAGTTGAGTGTTCATTTGAGTAATTAATTCTTTAATATTATATGCCCCACCTTTATTTTCTTTTGTATTTCTTCTTTGCTCTTTGTTTCGGTCATCTCTAGTCTAACTACTACTGCGCGCTTAGCTATGCATTAGGGTTGTTCATTTAGATCGGATATTCAAAATCCGAACCGATGAGTTCAATTTCAGATTTCGGATTATGTTTATTAAAGTTTCGGATTTCGGATCGGATTCGGATTGATATAATTTTAATCCGATCCGAAATCTGAAATTATTAGGGCATGTATAAATACTAAACTTTAATTTCGGATAGTTAGCATTTTCTTTATATTTTTCTCCAAATTATTACCTTTACAATTGAAGGATTTAACTATATTGGCACCATAGTAATCTCATAATTGTAAAAACATGAATTTTTCTTACTGTATTGCCTCTTTTACAAAGAAAATATATATATGAGTTTGTAACTTTGAGACATAATAATCTGTTCTGAAATCCAAAAATTCGATCTAATCCAAACTTTAAAATTCGATCCGATCCAATATTAATTCGGATCGGATTTGGATTCGGATTGTATTTTCTAGAATCCGAAATCCGATCCGATTCGATACATGCACAACCCTGATTTCTAGTCCTCCGTTTGTTTTATTACATGCTAAACTGATTTCTTTCCTTTTCTAATATGATTAAATATGGAAAGTGTTATATCACTCTTGTTTTAACACTACTACAAGCTTTTGTTAGACACGACTATTTTTATTTTATTTTTAAGATTATGATGTATGAATTTAAATACATATCTTTATTATTAAGATGTGGCTTTTAAGAATATGCGATAACTTAAGACTAAAAGTGTTGACTATCTATATATGAATGATCGTTATCGAATGCGAACCAACGAAATGAGCCTACACATTGTGTGATAGAGTGACAAAGGTATTTAATTTTCTCAATTTCTCATCACATAATTCTAGCGGCTGAAAATGGCAATTAGTTTTCCTTTGTTTTGTTGTCGTAATAAGTAGTAATAAAGAAAGCCGACGTCATTTATTTTTCAAGAGATATATATTTCCGTTCATAAAAATAATAATTTATATTTTTCGAATAATAACAGGCAGTTTATTTATCAACCCCACATGGAATTAATATCCCAATGGAGCTGGCTACTTAGCTTTACATGTTTTTCCTTTGGCAGAAAACGTCAAAAAAACAGGAAGGGTTCCAAGTGTATTTGCGATAGTGGGTGTCAAAAGCTGTCCTTTTATTATTGGGATATTCTTTGCTCCTTCCACTCATTGAATCATGCAAATCCTCGAGTCTATTATTTAGTACTCTACTAGTATTATTTTATTGCATAGATTATACGAAAAACCTATTCAACTTTACGTAAAGAACACTATTTGACTGACATTAATTAGATGATAAACCGAACAAGAACATGGAGAAAAGTACAGGTCATAATAGGGTTGTTACCAAAATTACTATATTTGGGAGCAATATATAGTGACATGAAAATCAAGCCAATTTTAATATTTTTCTTTTGGTATGACTATCCAATGCTCAATATAGGTTAAATAGCACTGGTTAGCCAATTTTGGGACTGATCATTTAAAAATAACCAGTGTTTGTCAAGTCATTAAAAAATAATCACTATTTTGCTGCAATAGAGACCGGTCAAGTATCATATACTAGAGTTCGGTGCACCTGTGTATGAACTTTCCAGCATATTATGTTGGACAGTTATACTTTGTTGGATCCAGTATAATATATTGAAGTTGCAGTATACAATTTGCAGGAATATACTGGAGTTCCAGCAAAGTATACTAGAACTCTAAACTCCAGTATATTTATACTGGAGTTCCATTATACTTTGCTAGAACTCTAGTATAATATATTTGCTGGAACTCTAGTATAATATATTTTTCCGGATTTTGAACAATATTTTCGTTCAGATTTATCTTTATATGAAAAGTGGTTGAATTTCGATTAATTTTAAAACTGTGGCTATTTTTGAATGACCACGCGTAAATCTCGCTATTTTTGAATTTCTTTGCTCAATATCCGATGAATTCGGATTCGGTGAGGTAGAATCATTAAGGAAGCAGGGTTCCTTATCAAAAAAAAATTCTATTCAAGAATCCGAGGCTACCGGTTAAGGTGGAAGAATCTCAATTATTCCACCACATCAATCTTTGATGATTCTCACTTTTTATCGAGAAAATTTATACTTTTGACAATTTTATATCTTTAGAGTTACGAACGTAAATTTATATATTAAATTAATTCTAATACCGTTAAATTTTTCGGTTCAGAGAAACCTCTTCGAATCTTGAAAATTCAGATATTTATGGAAATACTAGGGGAATAATAATCAATTTGCTCGTATTTCATTTTCGTTTTCGATTTTCCCTAATCACACATTTATTATCTCCAAATGAGACCTGCCAAACTTTCTGTAAAACAAAAGATTTTGTCTTTTCATGTCAAATCAAGCTAGATGTCCATAAACATGGAGGCAAGATCTAGTGAGAGGAGATGAAACACATGTCACATGCCCTTTTTACTATCTAAGAGGGGATATAAATGAAGTTTTTTCGATTAAAGTGATATTATTTGAAATTAAATTATTTTATTTATTTTTAGAGTCGTCACTTGAAATAATTATTATGATGTTTCAAGTCACAGGTTTATTTTAAAATCCCAAATCGAGAAAATTTGACTTTATTTAAAAGTCCGCAAAATCAGAAATTCTAGATAAGGGATTTTATTAACCCGAGAGAAGGTGTTAGATATTTTCGGGTTCCGTGGTTCTAGCAAGGTCGCTAAAACTATTAATAATTGGCCTATTATCCGATTTACTACACGTTTTAAACCTATTGTGCATTTTTTATTTTATAACCACTTTTAATTATTTTATGAAATTATTCTGGAATAAGTTACGATTATCGTACATTTGTTTGTTTGATACACATTGTGAATCATTTCGCGGGAACCGTACCCATGATCTACAACATATTTAATTGTTAACATTATTAGAAGTTGTGGCCGGGACACATAAATGTACCCCCGGATTTAAAAATTATGCATCACAATTACATCACGGGAACTGTACCCGTAGCTATGATAGTTTTATTATAAACGCATCTAAAGCAAACTACGAATGTTCAGAGTGTTTTCTACACTAGTTATAGATGTTCCAAGTCTTTTCCATGCTAGTTTTTACACTAATGTGAGGGCCATGAGTTATGGATTTTATTTGTGGATGGCACACCTCAATTTATTTTAAAAAATTTTACCGAACTAAAACAAATTACGGATGTTCATATTTAAAACTAATTTGAACTTAGGTATCACAACTACGTCATGGGAACCATACCCATAGTCACGATGATTCATTATAAACGCGCCTAAAACAAACTACGAATATTTGATTAAGGCGTTTGAGAAAAATGTTTAACCATGGCTACGCGAACGTACTCAGGGGCGTGTCTAGGCCTAAGGGTATGGGTTCACATGAACCCATATTCCTCTCCCTAAATCATGTGTAATTATGTTATATTTTTTAAAATTATTTAAATATATATGAGTGCACCCATGCTCAACGACTCATACGGTGCAATAATTATTGAGTGCACCTCTACGAGTAAAATTGGTGGTTCAAATCCCACTTCAGACAGACTTATTTTCGGCGTAGGGCATTGATATATACGTGAAAATCACCAAAAATTTTAAAACTGACATTGATATATAATTTTTAAAATATAGCGAGTTCATGGTAAGAGACTAAAGTAAAACACGTGATTCTAGATCCACCTCTCCATACTAGTGTACCCATCCTCTTGAAATCCTGGATACGCCTTTGAACGTACCTTGGCATCACAACTATGTAATGCACGCGTGTACACAATCACGATAATAGATTAGGAACCTAAGAAATGAATAGAATTATTCCAACAAAGTCACAATAAAGTTAACATCAGAACAAACATTAATAAGTTAGAACCCTCCAAAGTAATTGAGGCGCTCCAAAAGCTCCATTTTATTCTCGACTTCTCATACTTGTGGAATCATAAATAGCATGATCAAGAGGAAATTATATTGGCAATCTCATAACTTGATTTAAAATTAGCTTAATTTCTCCATTAGTACCAATGCAGAGAAGTTGCCAGTTATTATCAAGTGTTGTTATCTGACTAAAGTTTAATTGGAGAATGTTACAGGAATGCAGGGATAAATAGCATAGAGTATGATGAATTAAGAATAATAAGAAGAGGATTTTCATTATCCTCTTTCTAAATTATTGGTAAATTTGAAGCCTATCTACGTGAAAGTTTGGACTTATTTATAATATGCTAAATCACACTTCATGACTATTAAATACCCACATGATTACCATAGGACAAAACACTTCAATAACACTGAATTAGCTAATGAATAATTTTCATTTAAGCAATCATTCCAAATCCTCTACCACGACCGAATATGGACATCTATACCGCAACAATTAGATTTCATAGTAAAAACATTATGATTTCATGAAATCCAACATCTACAGGGACATCAATTCAGATACTCATTCATATTCAACGGTGAAACACATGTGTGATTTACATACCTCATTACAGGACGATCAGAAGAAAAGAGACCAAATAAAAGTCTAAGAAGGAGAGATGAGTTCCAGGAATTACTTGAGTGTATAGCAGTAACAAGAAAGCAGGAAAATCCCAGCAAAATCTACCTTAGAACCCAGAAATGCAAGAGCAAAAACTTCAACTAATGAATTATTTTCAATGTAAAATCAATCCAAAGATCTACTGTCTCGTTGGGACTTTTTGGTTGCTCGTTTTCAGAGCTGAAGTGATAGCTTTTCATGGTTGAAACGAGCTGGTGGTAGTGATATTTTCAGGGTTATTTCAGTTGCGTTTTTGGGTTGAGGAGGTGGAGATTTGCAGCTGGTTTTTGGGCATTTTATGGAGCTTGGCGTTAATAGTGGAGTGAGAGTGGAAGGAGATGAGTGTTTGGTGAGGGTCTGATTCTCTGTTGAAAAATGAGAGATAGCGTCGTTTGCTCTGTATCCTTTTTTGTGAAGGGATCGGATTTTTTCTTTTTAATGTGTATTAGGTCTAGGGATTTACACTATGTTTGGATCACTGTTCCCCATCGTTTTATTATGTATCATATTGTACCATATTGTATTGTATCGTATCGTTTTATGAATACAATGTTTGGATAGATTGTATTGTTTGCTATTGTTAAATAACATTTTGCTGTTTGGTTTGACTGTATCGTACTGTACTATAACTGATAAGTTTACTAAAATACCCTAAATTATTTTAAATATTTAATTTATCAAGAATTACACATAAAATTTATTCAAGAAAACCCTTTTATGCTAATTTATCACCAATTATATCTTATATATAAATTAAGCAATTAAATTATGCAAATTCTATCGAAATTGGTTGATCAAGTTAATAATATTAAAAATAATAATATGTACACTATATTCATAATTAGATGATAATAATAAAAAAAAATTTAAGTAAACTCCATTCAGAATTTAGACCATAAGTAATATTTCCTAACAACGTGATATATAATCCATAATGAAATACTCATATCCAATAAAATCCTTAATGGTTATACCATAAAATAATAACACTTTGCACACTTGAAAACAACCAATATCATAAACCCAACTGGAGATTAAATTTAGAATTGGAATTACAAATCAAAGTAGAAGAAATAATGAGACAAAAGTAAAATAAAACATATACCTGAAGAGTATGGAAATGGCAGAAGGAATAAACAAGTTTTTCATGTATGTAGGTTATTATACTTCACCTATAAATGTTATATTTGGGATGCTGACTTCACGTAGAATTCTATTATAGAATTATAGAATTATATGAGAAAGATACTTTGCTATTATTTAAAATAAAAAGGTAAAGGGTAAAATAGAATTATAAAGTAATAAGTTAATTAGGGCATAATTAGAAAGAAAAACATATGAAACAATCCCACCACACCAAATCGGTTGTTTCAAAAAGTGGGACTTTTCATTGTTCCGGAACAATGGATTTAACAATACAATACAACCAATTTTAACTAAACAATCAATACAAACATTGTTTTGAAAAAATAATACAATACGATACAATGAGTAACAACCATCCAAACAAGTTGTTAAGGGAAGAAACGGGGGAAGGGAAGATTGGGCTGGGGTTTAAAAGTTAATTTGGGCCATTTTAGGAATTGACCCAATTTTAAAAGAAACAAGACCAAAAAAAATATATTCTTCCTATTTTTATTTTCTTTATTTTTTCCTTTTTCTTTTTCTTTGATTTTACATTCTAATTAAATTAATTAAGATCCTAAATCAATCTATTTATTTGGAAATTAAAAATCTTTATTTATTTTTAACATTAAAACGACCAATTAACTTAAAACTAAAGAAAAAGGCTAATTTTAAAGACTAAAATCTAAATATGTAAAAATAACCATTTTTGTGACTTTGGCTTAATAAAATTAATTCCTAGATGCAAATTGAATATAAGATGGCATGAAATTAAAACGTGATAATTTTAATGATTTTTCTATAATTTTTAAAATATTAAAATGCATGAAATGCAACTAAATAAAAAAAACTCCTAAAAATCAATTTAAATTATTTTGGTCTATTTTAGAAGTTATTTTCATGTAGGGCAATTATTAGGTGCTCATAGCTAATCCTCTTTGCTCGGAAACATGAAGAGTTTTCGGGCAAAGATAAAATGAGCAACTACGAGCAATTTTTGCCCGTTTGATACTCCATTTGGAAGCATTTTGAAAAAGTTTGATTGAACCTTGCTTCGGAGGTTGCCTACTTATTCTTGGCTATAAAGAAATCAGATCGGTGTAGTTCTAGAAGTTTGGTAGCTGGGATTACTGGGAAACTGTGATTTCACTATTGTTGTTGTTGTTATTGTTTACTGAGCTCCTTATTACACCAAAAATAAATTAAAAAAAAAAACTAAAAAAGCTCAACTAGCTAAGCATATCAACTACGAGTTACAAGATTCCTATCTATAAATCTTCTAAAGTTTGATCTTGAGTCTTGGCCGATTCTTTCTGCAGACTCTGATCTAAATCTTAGTGCTCGTTAGCTGCAACCGCTGGTTCATTCTTCTTCAGCTTTTCGAATCAAGGCGGGACATGCAAAGCTTATGACTTTAATCATATCTTGAGCAGTCCGCATCTTTTCTCCGCTTCTAAACTTAGATTTCAACTTCTTTTATTATTTTTTCTTTTCTTTTATTTGACTCGAGACTTCTTCTTTTGGTCGCCTCGAAACTTGTGCCTCAAGGTAAAAATCTACCCGGGCACCAAAACAAACAAACGAACGAAATTTTCTGCCTTAATTTTGTGAGTTATTGTAACAAAAATTTAAACTACTTCTTTATTGAAAGCAATAAAATCAGGATTGTGTATCCTTGGGAGAAAAGAGATTAGGGAGTGGAGCCCTATATCTAAAATGAAATTAGATGGGGATCGGAGGTCCTAAGTTGGAAAGATTACTAGGTTATGCTGGCATCAACTAAGGAATGGGACCTTGTGCCGGAAAAGATTACCAGGTTATACTGAAAAAGCTAGGGAGTGGGACCCTATGTTGGAAAAGATTATCGGGTTATGCTGGCATCAGGTAGGGAATAGGACCGTATGTTGGAAAAAATTACCAGGTTATGCGGGAAAAATTATCGGGTTATATCGAAAAAGTTCTCGGGTTATGCCGGTGAAGTCATCGGGTTATACCAGAAAGGTGAGTTATCGGGTTACGCTGGAAAGGTCCTCGGGTTATGTCGAGGAAGTCATCAGGTTATGCCGGAAAGCTCATCGAGTTATGCCGGGGAAGTCATCGGGTTATATCGGAAAAGGTCCTTGGGTTATACCGGAAAAGTCATCGGGCATACGGGTTATGCCGAAGAAGGTCCTCGGGTTATGCCAGGGAAGTCATCGAGTTATGCCGGAAAAGATCCTCGGGTTATGCCGGGAAGGTCCTCGGTTTATGCGAAGGAAGTCATCGGGTTATGCCGAAAAGGTCCTCGGGTTATGCCGGGGAATTCATCGGATTATGCTGAGGAAGGTCATCGGGTTATGCCAGAAAGGTCCTCGGGTTATGTCGGGAAAAGTCATCGGGTTATGCCGGAAAGGTCCTCGGGTTATGTCGGGATCAATGAGGGGGTGAGACCCTATGTTGGAAAAGATTACCAGGTTATACTGGCATAAGCTAGGGAATTGGACCCTATGCTACCATGATTTTTGAATTTTTTTTTCTTTTCATTTCATTTTATTTTTTTATTATTATTTAAGAAAATGAGTAAAAATGCAGGAAAGAATTTGGAGGAGACTTCCCTTTTGGATTGATTATTGCTGCGAAGCTGTTTCTATCCCTTGCGCAGTTTCTTTTTGGTTGCACCTGCTTCTTGGAAAGTTGCTTTGGATTGCACATGTTTCCTGTTTTCAAATAAAGAATAATTATTAGTTTGAAACAGTGGTTGGTTTTGTGGCCTTGATTGTTTTCAATCACTTGATCCCGGCCCCGCTTCTTTGATGAAGATCTCAACTGCAACTACTTGTTCCCTAAGGATCGATTTCATTTCAGGCCCTGGATAACCTTTGATTTTTTCAGACTTTCCCATGACGGTTGGTCGATAGGACTCAACCTTATCGACTTTATTTTGCCTTCGTAGGCCTTTCCCTTTTGATTTTTTTCTTTTTTTTCTTCTTTTTTTTTTTTGAAAACTTCGGAGCATTAGGGAACTTTAGGCTCCTCAAACTTTGCTGCAACAGCTAATCGCGTGGGACTTAAACTTTCTCAACTTTATTTTGCCATCATAGGCCTTTCATTTCTGGCTTCTTTCTTCCAACTTTAGTTTCAGAGCATTTGGGATCCTTTGCCTTCTCAAATCTTTGCCAAGACGCTTAGCCACATAGAACTAAACTTTTTCAACTTCATTTACATTTATAGGCACTTCAATTTTATTTTCTTCTTCCAAGAGTTTTGATTTTGAAGCATCTGCCTCCATGGCCAGTCGAGATCGACTCGATTCCACTGACAAGGCTGGGTGCCTTTTTGCATATTGACTCGTGTCAAATGAGAACCCTGTAAATAAGTCTTGCCATCCCTTCTTTGTCTCAGTTTCGGAATAGAGTTAGATCGAAAGGGATTCAAAGGAAAAAGATACAATGGAATGAACAAATGAATTTAGACAAGAGGTATCCCTTTCGGGGAAAGAAAAGGAGGACTTATCTGGAGTACATGCGGACTTCAATGAACATGGCATGCCTTTTAGAGTGGATGCCTGATCCGTGCAAACAGTCCGACTATCAGAAATTCATCATAATTTTTTCCTCGAAACCGAGAAACCTTGCCCAGGACTACGTCAATGTTAGTGATTGAAGGTCCTCTTTTTCAATTAGTGGTGCCCTTTGCGGGTTTTCATGAGCTGACCTCTCTCATTTCTCTTCTCACCATCGCCTTATAGTACTCTTTGAGAGTTTTAACTAACAAGACTCCCTCATTTTAACTTCTCTGCTTACCATCGCCTCATGGTGCCTATGTGGGTTTTTACCAATAAGACTCTCTCATTTTATTTTTCTTATTTAATCAGATCCAACTAACCATATCCTCCAATTTTGAACATCTTTACCTATTGATCGGAAAGGCTTGAATGAGATTTGGGGTAAAAGAGTTTGGATTGAATTACAACTTTGGAACCTTTCGGGCGAAACCATCATCGAACCATTATAACATCTGCCCCAGTTTTACTTTTGGGGGAATATGAATTTTTATTTTGGCATGATTGAACCCCAGAGAGAGGCTGCATACGTATCATTTCGGAATCAAGTCGAACGTTGTTGAGAGAAACTTTTGTTTTTGTTATTCTTTTTGTTTTGTTTTCTCTTTCTTCCTCCTTTCCTTTTTTCTCTCTTTTTCGCTTTTTTTTATCTTTCTTTTTCCTTCTCTTTTTTCATTTATTTTTCTCCTCATTTCATTCTTTTCAATTTTTATTTTTTCAATAACACTTCCAGGTTCCAAAGAGTGTAATCAAAGAAAAGTAACTAGCTCAAAGGATTTGCTACGGGTTGATAGTGTTTGGATAGTGAGAAAGAAATCCTTCTTCATCCCAATCGGAGAAATTATTGCTATATAGAGAATCCAACATAGTACCCTTTGACTGCATTTGCATTGATAGTTATTTCTGGGATATTTCCTTTGATGTGTCCCAAGTACAACGCACTCTTTTAAAAGTACTCTTGTTGCCATATATGGACCTTTCCAATATGGAACCAATTCTCCTTCAGTTGTTCAACTCTTTGTTTTATTTCCTTATACTTATCTTTATTGCGATTTAATTCTTGATTCATTATTTTGAGGTCTGACAGCGTTTCAAGATCTGGGCATGAAGTCTGCAAGCATATCATATTATTGAAATCTACATTTAACAAAATTAAAAAGAGAATAAGAAAAGTAAAATTAAGAAAAGAGACACTCCTGGACAATGAAATATTAATTTCATTTGATTTTTGATTGATTTTTTTTTCTTTTTCTTTTTTTCAATTTTTGAAGGTAGAAAGGTTTACATTAGAAAGTAAGACAATAAATTAAAACATCCGGATCACACTCTGAGATAATCCGAACGCAGAAAGGATAGCAAGACTAGCTACTAAGACTCTCGTCTGATGGGGAACTTTCATGCTTGGCGACCATTTTTTTTGCTTTTCTTCTGTCTCGGCAATGGCTGCAATGGCCTTCAGTGCCGGATCAAATTTCTTATCTTTATAAATCATTTCGACTATTGGCCCTATGTTGTGGGCAGGCAACAGATTGTTCATCACACCAAGAGCTTCTTCATCCCAAAAAATAATTCTTTCAGCATCAATCAAATCTTCAACGGCCATATTGAGGGTCCAATAGTCCTTTGTACTGTGTCTTACTGCTCCAGAGTGGTATTCACATCTAGCATCATCTCAGTGCGATGAGGACTCGGGGTTCGGCCGGTTCGGGGCCACTGGCTACAATAGGTTTAGCCTGATTAGCCTTTGGAACAAGCTTGAATATGATTCGCCAATAGGGGTGAACTGATTCTTTCTGAAAGGCTCTCTTGGGCGAGGATTATACTGGGGAATATTTGGTTGGAGATTATATGGAGCTTGTTAAGGATGAGCATTTATGGGAGGTGGAGCTCGATTTTGTGTATGATATTGTGGCCGCGTGTAAGGTTGCGTGTTCCTCACCGCATAAAGAAGTGGTTCCACGGCATAGGCAACATCTTGAAGGAGATAATAATGTTAAAGGACCTCAGGAAGCATATAGGATTGGCTGAATGACCTGCGGGTCCCCCTCGAGCTGGAAGCCATCATGGTTCCTTCTTCTCTCCCGTTTCTATTTATCAAATCCTCTGAACCATTTTGAATCTCTGGTGATGTGGCTTTAAAAGCAGCATGACTCAATATTCGACCCGTTTTTAACCCACTTTCTATCAACTCCTCAATTTTGATAGCCTCACCAAATGACTTTCCTGTAGCGGACATCATGTTCTGGAACTAGTCCGCCTCTTGGGCCTGTTGAAAGACCGTGACCATTTCAATTTCGTCCTTTAGAGGCTTTACCCTGGCAGCTTGCTCACACCATTTGACAGCATATTCACGGAAGCTTTCCACAGTTTTCTTTTTCAAATTCAAGTAAGAGTTTCTGTCGAGAGCGATGTCCATATTATACTGGAACAGGCAAACAAAATTTTGGGCCACATCGTCCCACACGTGCCAATTAGTAATTCCTTGATTTGTATACCACTCAGAAGAAATCCTGGTGTGTCTTTCCCGAAATCGGCCATTAGCAGCTCCTCTTTTCCATCGGTGCCTCTCAACTGGTTACAACATCGTTTCAGGTGAGTGACCGAGTCTCTATGCCCGTCGTACTTTTCAAATTTTGGCATCTTGAAGCCAGCTGGCAAGTGGACATGAGGAAACATACAGAGGTCAGAGTATGAAACACTCTTTTGACCACTCAGACCTTGCATGTTTTTCAGGCTTTGTTCTAGGCTCTTCACCTTCCGAGTCATTTTCTCTTGCTCGGGATTTTTAACAACCTTTTCTTGATCCACCGAGAGATCATATTGTAGAGGTTGAGTTAAAGAGTACGGGGTCACATATGTTTTTTCTGATTGAAGTTGTGGACCCTGAAAAGTGAACATTGGAGGCTCAACATACGGCCGTGGTAAAGTTTGTTGTGTTCTGGTGTAGACTGGTGCTGTAGAGAGCAATATTAGAGGTGCCCAGGAAATTGGCGCTTAGGGGCGAACCACAGAAGGCATTCCAGGATTATTGAATGGCATTGGAGGGTGCCCGCATGGCATGAGCGAGTTGGGCACAGGGGCGTTGGTAACCTCACCTGACCTAGAGATCAAGTCAGGGAACCCAGGGATTGCACTTGGCAGTTCCCTACCATTAGACCATGCGTCCCACATTTCCAATATGCAGAGACGCAACATCCTATTCTCTTTAGCACCTGCTGATTCTAGCTGCATAATAGCCGATGTCGGTCTATCCTCAAGACTGATGATTGGTAGATTGCTTGCGGAGGCCATACGTGCCTTTGGATCTTGTGAAGAGGGGGAGGCTAGACTACCAACAAAACCAACCACCAAAACCTAGCGAATTTGAACACCCAACAACCTTATCTAACCCTCTTCTCTCAGTACCTCTTTTTTTTTATTTTTGCTTCTCTCTAATCACTCTTGATTTTTATTTTCTTTTTGTAGCTCTTCTATTTTGGTACTCTCTTTTTCTCTTCTTTTTTATTTTTTGGTTTTTGTCACTCTTTTATTTTATGTTGCTATTTTTTTTTTACTTTTTCTTTCTTTTTCACTCAATTTTTTTTTATTTTTAGTTTATTCAAATTATTTTTCACTCGATTAATTTTATAGATGTGATCGAATCCAATGGAGATTGCCTACGTATCATGACGCCACATGAATCAGATCTTGCGTAGTTTGGAAAAATTGAGAATGGAGTAAATAAACTAACTCTTTTTTTTTTTTTACTTTTTATAAAACTTAAACCATGAAAGCTTTATAGCAAAAGAAAAACATTTTTTTGAGTTTTGATTTTTTTTGTTTTTTCTTGTTCTATTTTGGGAATTTTGAAAGAAATGTTTTAAAAGAAAAAAGGGAACATTATTTTTTGGATTTTTTATTTTAATTTTAAGACTTCTAAAAATTCATTTGCTTTTGGTTTGAACTTTAGGAATTTTAAAAGTAAAAAGAAAATATTTTTGTTTGAATTTTCATTTGTTTTCTCTTTTTCTAAATTAGGAAGAAAATATTTATTTTTGGATTTTGGATGATGCCTCTTAATTTTCGAAAGAGGGAATTTTAAGAAAATATTTTGGATTTCTGAGTTTTTTTTGTTTTTAAAATTTACAAAATTACTTCTAAGGAAAAACGAAAATATTTTTGGACTTTAATTTTAAAATTTTGTTTTGAAAGAAATACTTTAAAACAAGAATATTTTTTTGGATTTTGATTTGACTTCTGAATTTTCGAAAGAATGCCTTTTAAGAAAAAAATTTAGATTTCTGAGTTTCTCTTTTTTTTTTTTTTAATTTATGAAAGTATATTTAAAGAAAAGCGAAAATATTTTTGGACTTTTATTTCTCAAATTTTAAAGACATTTACAAAAGAAAGACTTCTAAAGAAGAAAAGAGTATTTTGAATTTTTGTTTCTGATTTTTTTGGTTTTTTTGGATTTTTGGGAAAAATACTTCAAAATGAAAGAAACCCGTATTTTTGAATTTTGATTTTTGATTGATTTTTATTTGTTCTTTTTTTTTTTGTATAAAAGACTTCAGAAAGAAGGAAACTTTATTTTTTGAGTTTAAAAACAAAAACTTCCTTTTTTTTTTTTAATTTTCTAAGGAAAGATTTCTAAAGAAAGAACTAAAGAAAAATATTTTTTGATTTTAAAAATTGAGGTCGGAATCGATAAGGTTTACCTACTTATCTCACATCCAGTGAGAATCAGACCAGCGCAGTTCAATCAGTTTTGACGAAACAAGGAAAACATGACATTTGAAAATTTTGGCTCATTTTGAAATGACTTTTCTTTTTTCAGAATTTTCTAAATAACACGTAAGATGCATTGGGATGGTCTTTTTAATTTGGGTACACCTGTCCTAGATGGACCCAACCCCTGTGTTGAGTCCCTAAAGTCAAATGCACATGATGCAAACAAGCGTTCCTACTAGGGATCCGACATGAGGGTAAGTAACCAAAAGCAAGATAAGTAAGCACACGAAATCCTGATGTATTTCTAACTCCAACTCGAAAGTTATTCTAGGTTTAAAACCTGAATGTATTGTTCTAGACTTGGTTTATCCCAGCTGACAACTCGAGCCGAGAGGGAGCTACGTATTGGGAACCAAAAGCCATCCGACTTTGTAACTTGTCCGAACCTCATTCTAAATTAGGGTATGACACTAATAGAAAAGAAGTCATGCCAATATGCACTTCCTAGAAGATTAGAAGAGAGGGGTTTCACAACAGTTTATGTAGTTCACATAATATCAAAGGGTAAAAAGCGGAATTTAGCACATTAGACCTGAACATGTAAAAATCAGATAATAAATAAACCCAAGTATAACAGTTATTCTAAGCTCGAATTCTTGAACCCTGAACCGGAAGTTCTGGATTTTTTATCCCCAGCAGAGTCGCCAGAGCTGTCACACCTCCTTTTTACCACCCGAGAGGGGATATAAGGGAGTTTTTCCACTTAAAGTGACAATATTCGAAATGAAATTATTTTATTTATTTTTAGAGTCGCCACTTGAGATATTTATAATGGTATCCCAAGTCACCGATTGATTTTAAAATCTCAAATTGGGGAAATTTGACTTTATTTAAAAGTCCAAAACTAGAAATTCTTGATAAGGAATTTTGTTAAACCAGGAGAAGGTGTTAGGCATTCCCGGGTTTCGTGGTTCTAGCACGGTAGCTTAAACTATTAATAGTTGGTCTATTATCCGATTTACTACATGTTTTAAACCTATTGTGCATTTTTTTACCTTATAACAGCTTTTAATTATTTTATGAAATTATTCCGGAATAAGTTATAATTGTCCTACACTTGTTTGTTTGATCCACACTGCAAATCGTGTCGTGGGAACCGTACCCACAATCTACAATACATTTAATTTATTAACATTATTAGAAGATGTGGCCGGGTCACATAAATGAACTTTCAAATTTGGAAATTATGTATCACCACTATGTCACGGAAACTGTACCCGTAGCTATGACAATTTTATTATAAACGCGTCTAAAATAAACTACGAATGTTCAAAGTGTTTACTACACTAGTTATGGATGTTCCAAGTCTTTTCAACACTAGTTTTTGCATTAATGTGAGGCCATGGGTTATGGATTTTATTTGTGGATGTCACACCTCAATTTATTTCAAAGAAATTTACCCAATTAAAGCAAATTATGGATATTCATATTTAAAACTAATTTAAACTTAGGTATCACAACTACGCAACAGGATCCATACCCACAGTCTCGATGATTTATTATAAACGCGCCTAAAGCAAACTACTAATGTTTAATTAAGGCGTTTGAGAAAAATGTTTAACCATGGCTACGCGAACGTATCTTATCATCACAACTATGTCACGCACATGTGTACTCAATCACGATAATAGATTAGGAACCTAAGAAATGAATAGAGTTATTCCATCAAAGTCACAATAAAGTTAACATCAGAACAAACATTAATAAGTTAGAACCCTCCAAAGTAATTGAGGCGCTCCAAAAGCTCCATACTTGTGGAATCATAAATAGCATAATCCAGAGCAAATTATATTGGCAATCTCATATCTAGATTTAAAAGTAGCTTAATTTCTCCATTAATACCAATGCAGAGAAGCTTCCAGTTATTATCAAGTGTTGCTATCAGACTAAAGTTTAATTGGAGATTGTTGCTGGAATACAAGGATAAATAGCATAGAGTATGATGAATTAAGAATAATAAGAAGAGGATTTTCATTATCCTCTTTCTAAATTATTGGTAAATTTGAAGCCTATATACATGAAAGTTTGGACTTATTTATAATATGCTAAATCACACTCCATGACTATTAAATACCCACATGATTACCATAAGGCAAAATACTTCAATAACACTGAATTAGCTAATGAATAATTTTCATTGAAACAATCATTCCAAATCCTCTGCCACGACCGAATACACATCTATACCGCAAAAATTAGATTTGATAGTCAAAACATCATGATTTCATGAAATCCAACACATCTATAGGGATATCAATTCAGATACTCACTCATATTCAGCAGTGAAATACATGTGTGATTTACATACCTCATTGCAGGACGATCAAAAGAAAAGAGACCAAATAAAAGTCAATAAGAAGGAGAGATGAGTTCCAGGTATTACTTGAGTGTAAAGCAGTAACAAGAAAGCAGAAAAATCCCAACAAAATCTATCTTAGAACCCAGAAATGCAAGAGCAAAAACTACGGCTAATGAATTATTTTCAACGTAAAATCAATCCAAAGATCTACTATCTCGTTGGGACTTTTTGGTTGCTCGTTTTCAAAGCTGAAGTGACAGCTTTTCATGGCTGAAACGAGCTGGTGGTAGTGAGATTTTCATGGCTATTTCAGTTGCATTTTTCGGTTGAGGAGGTGGAGAATTGTAGCTGGTTTTTGGGAATTTTATGGAGCTTGTCGTTAATGGTGGAGTGAGACTGGAAGGAGATGAGAGTGTGGTGAGGGTCTGATTCTATGTTGAAAAATGAGAGATGAGCGCCGTTTGCTCTGTATCCTTTTTTGGGAAGGGATCGGATGTTTTCTTTTTAATGTGTATTAGGTCTAGGGATTTAAGGAAGAAATGGGGAAAGGGAAGATTGGGCTGGGGTTTAAAAGTTAATTTGGGCCATTTTAGGAATTGGCCCAATTTTAGAAGAAACAAGACTAAAAAAATATATTCTTCCTATTTTCATTTTCTTTGTTTTTTCCTTTTTCTTTTTCTTTGATCTTAATACTTATATGCAAATTGAACCTAAGATGGTATGAAATTAAAACGTGATAATTTTTATGATTTTTTTATGATTTTTAAAATATTAAAATGCATGAAATGCAACTAAATAAAGAAAAACTCCTAAAAATAAATTAAAATTATTTTGATCTATTTTAGGAGTTATTTTCATGTAGGGCAAAAATTAGGTGCTCACAGAGAAAGTAAAGTGGAGGATTAAAGAGAGAAAAAAAAATTGTATATCTTTTCTTACTCACACCATTGTACTGTACAAGAGTGTATATGTTATATACAAAACTACTAATATGTCTTAACTAATTAGATAATATACTCATTTAGAAGTCTACATGTTAAATATAATATTGTACAAGTACTCTCAACTAGTCTTTATATCTCTACACTCCCCCTCAAGTTGAGAATGAAAAATATTTTTCATTCCTAACTTGGACAACAGAAAAGCATGCTGCGATGCCCAAGAGGCTTTGTCAAAATGTCTGCTAGTTGTTGTTGACTTGGTATGTGAGAAGTTTCAATCAGCCCCTCCTGTATCTTTTCTCTTATGAAGTGGCAGTCTATTTCAATGTGTTTTGTTCTCTCATGGTACATAGGATTTGCAGCAATTTGTAATGCATCTTTGTTATCACAGAGCAACTTCATTGGCAACTTCACATCCATTTTTAATTCTTTTAGAAATCCATTAAGCCAAACCAGCTCTGCCACTATGTGTGCCATGCTTCTATATTCTGCCTCAGCAGAACTTTTAGAGATAGTGTTATGTTTCTTAGCTTTCCAAGAGATCAATGAATCGCCTAGCTTAATACAGTATCCAGCCATAAATTTCCTTGGCATGGGACAAGATGCCCAATCAGAGGCACAATAAGCTTTAATCTGCTGTGTCCTTTTGCTAGACATGAGGATTCCTAGACCTGGTTGTCTCTTTATGTATCTAACTATATGTAGAGCTGCCTCATAATTGGATCTCTTGGATGCATGCATGAATTGACTTAGGCATTGAACTGCATACATGATGTCTGATCTACTTATTGTGAGGAAGAAAAGTTTTCCAATTAACCTTTAAAATCTCCTCTGTCTTCCAATATTTCATCAGAGGTGTTGGCATTCATACTTTTGTCAAATTATGTACTTGTGAGCTTCATATTCTGCTCCATAGGTATATCTTTAGGCTTTGAACCTGCTAATCCCACATTTGAGATCATTTCCAGTACGTATTTCCTTTGTGACATTAGTATTCCCTCTTTAGACCTTGCAAATTCTATCACTAGGAAGTATCTTAACTCTTCTAAGTCTTTTAACTTGAACTTCTGGTGTAAAACAGCCTTTGCATTCTGAATTTCCTCTAGATCATTTCATGTTACAAGTAAAGCATCTATATATACCAGCACAAGCACAAACTTGTATTAGTCAGCCTTGGTAAACAGTGAATAATCATGCTTTGAGTAAAACCAGATTCCTTGAGAGCTTGAATTAGATTTAAATTCATTGTCTAGACGCCTGTTTTTGATCATATAAGGACTTTAGTAGCCTATATACTTTATGCTCCCCTGGCTACTAAAGCCTTGGGGCAGGGATATGTAGACCTTTTCCTCAGGATCACCATTGAGGAAGGCATTATGAACATCCATTTGAATGACAGGCCAGCCCTTAAGGGCTACAGTAGCAACTACAGTCCTGACAGTAGTTAGCTTAGCCATAGGGGAGAAGGTATCATGGAAATCCAGACCTTCTTGTTGTGTGTAGACCTTAGATACTAGTTTGGATTTTAACCTTTCTACTGAACCATATGCATTATATTTAATTTTGTACACCCATTTGCACCCAATGGGGACCTTACCAGAAGGCAAATCCACTACTTCCTATGTGTGGTTTTGCTCAAGAGCCTCAATTTCCAATTGCATGGCTTTAATACACCTAGCATCCTTACTAGCTTGAGAAAAATAGGAGGGTTCAGTATCATAAGAAAAAGAATCAAGGAAGGACCTAAAATGTGAGGGCAGGTGAGAATAGGAAATAAATTGTTGAATGGGATAGGAAGAGGAAGAAGAAGTAGTGGGTAAGGGAGGATGTACATAATAAGTCAACTAGATAGAAGGTCTGGTGGCCTTTCCTGATCTTCTAAGTTGATCAGGAGTGGTAGTGACAGGAGTAACAAAGGTAGGAGAAGGGGTAGGAGAGGTTGGCACAGTGTCAGGTGAAATAGTAGGTAATGATAGAGCAGGGGAGACAGGTGAAAACTCAATGGGAGAAACTGAATCAAAAAAAGGTGCAGGCATGGGGTTGAGAGGAGTTTTATGATGGAAAGAAGGAGGAGAAGGTGCTTTGGAAGGAAGGAAATGAGATTTGGGGAATTTGAAAGGGAAAATATGTTCTTTGAACACAACATCTCTATTGACAAAAAACTTTTCAGATTCTATGTCATAGAGTCTGTAAACCTTTTGATGTTAAGAGTAACCCATGAAGATAGCAGGCAAAGACTTGGCAGAAAATTTATCACTGTAATTGGTTTTGTGGCATAACACAAACATCCTAAAGTTCTCATATTATGTAGATTAGGAGGATGACCATGTAACAACTCATAAGGAGTATTTCCATTCAAAGCACTATTGGGTAGTCTATTAATGATATAGGTTGCTACTAGAATACACTCACCCTAGTATTTTAAAGGAATATGGGCTTGAAATCTTAAAGCTCTACTGACTTCAAGAATATGTCTGTGTTTCCTTTCTACTATCCCATTCTATTGTGGAGTGTGTACATATCTACTTTGATTTATGATCCCTTTGGATTTGAAAAGAGTGGAACAAAGTGTATTAAAGAATTCATAACCATTGTCCGATCGAATGATTTTAACTTTGGAGGAAAATTATTTTTCAATCAATTGAAGGAAATCATTTAGAACAACAAAGACATCATTTTTGACCCTTAAAAAGAAGGTCCAAGTCAATCTAGAGTAATCATCGACTAGAGTAAGAAAATATCTGAAGCCACAATGAGTATAAACTCTATATGGACCCTACATCCATATATACCACTCAAATGCTAAAGTAGACTTATAAGTACTAATAGGAAACGGTAACCTAGTTTGTTTAGCTAAAAGACAAATTTGACAATTACAATCAATAGATTTTTATAAGTTATTTCTAATTGTAGGAATTTTCAGTAAAATATTCTGTGGTGCATGACCAAGTCTTTGATGCCACAAAACATTTGAGTTATTCTGAAGAGAGGAAGATGAACACTTGGAGACAGGAACATCAGTAGGTGTGTAAGGATTGAGAATGTATAGCCCATTCTTTTTACTACCAATCCCATTCACCTTGCCACTGAAGAGGTCCTGAAACAGACAAAAATTAGGATAGAAAGCTACTAAACACTTTAAATCCTTAGTATATTTGGAGACAGACAACAAATTATATTTGAATTGTGGAACATATAATTCGTTGTCTAGAACTTGTAAATTAGGCAAGGAACAAGATCCTGAATAAGTAATCTTAGTGGTATCACCATTAGGTAAGTGTACATAATTGGAAATAAAATTAGAGGGAACAGATTGTGATTGGGAAAACAGATGCAAAAAGGAAACCATATGATTTGAGGCTCCAGAATCAATTATCCAACAACCATAGTTAGTAATGGATTTACCTGCCATATTAGTTGTTTCATTTGCAGTCGACTCTGCCATATTTTCCATTTCTATTGCAGCTGATCCTTTGTTCTTGTCCAGCAACATAAGTATCTGTTGATATTGATCATGGCTAAAGATAGGTGCAGATGTTAAACCTCCTGTTTGTCAAATGCCTTTTGTCATAGTGGTATACATCTCCTATTGTGCCTTCACATTTGCATTGTGTGCCATTGCTGGAGCACCATCGTAACCTCTTATTCTCCTATTGTTGTTACTAAACTTAGGCCGTGTTGGATAACCAATCAGCTTGTAATAGTTCTATTTTGTGTGACCTTTCATGTGGCAATAGTCACAATGCACGTTCCTATTCCTCCTAGGCCTTGTATTCGATGCATTGATCGATATCATAGCACTGAATTCTCCAACCGTAGGTGAATTCCCTAGGATTCCACTTTGTGTTCCTAAGTTTCCACTCAGTCACTGGCTTTCTTCTTGGATCAGCATTAAATAAGCCTGATCAATTGTAGGCGTAGGATTTATCATCAGGATTTAGCTCCTCTATGATGCATATGTATCATTCAATCCCATTCGAAACTTCATCAATTTTTGTTGGCGTAGAAAAATAACAAATTCTCTAGATTTTACACAATCACACCCAGAAAATAATATAATCGAATCAAACTCAGCCCACAGATTATTTAACCTTGAGTAATAGATTGAGACACTCGATATTTCATGAGTCAGACTCCCAATTTCTCTGTTCATGTGATACACCTTAATTGCATTCACTTTATCAAACCTTTCTTTAAAGGCTTTCTAAACTTTTTGTGCATTCGAGGAGTAAATAATATATTTCCTAAGCTCTTGAGCGACTGAACTCATAATCTACGACTGTACAATGGTGTTACATTAATCCCACTGGTGCAACTTGAATGGATCTGCTTCATATTTCTCCCTAGTGCAGGTTCCATCAATGAACCTATTTTGTTCTTCACTAAAAGTGATATCTTTATAGAGTGACTCCATTCCGAGTAATTCTCTGTTCCGATCAAAAACTGACGAACCAGCGCAATCCCCGACGTGTCTGATGGATGAACGAACTGATCGTTACAATCGAGTAATTGACTGCTTGCATTTAAAGTTCCTACTCCAATTTGTGAAGAATCACCAGTAATCATAGCAAAAATTCGTTAATATTCAGAAATTGGGGGTAGAGTGAAAAAACAAAGAAGAGAGAACTTGATTTGGGGATGAGAAGAAGAGAACGACTAGCAACTTCAAACTACAAATCGTAATCGACTTGCTCTGATACCGTATCAAAATCAAGCTAGATCTGTCATGAACATGGAGGCAAGATCTAGTGAGAGGAGATGAAACACAAAGAGTAAAGTGGAGGATCGAAGAGATAGAAAAATTGTAGGAGTATATCTTTTCTTACTCACACCATTGTATTGTGCAAGAGTGTATATGTTATATACAAAACTACTAATATGTCTTAACTAATTGACTAATAGACTCATCTAGAAATGTACATGTTAAATAGCACATCGTACAAGTACCCTCAACTAGACTTTATTTCTCTACATTTCACACAAATTTTATAACACAAATTAAAGGCCAACTACCAACTATTTTAGCTCGTTTTATTTATTGCAATAATTGTAATCATAGTATAATAACTACTAAGGACAAAATCTAGAGAAAGAGAGAGAAATTTATGAGTTCTAAAGTCCCTCTACGGGCTAACAACATAACCTTTCACTTCTTCTATCGACTAGTAGCTTTCATTTATTCTGCTAATATTTGCTTAAAATAAGGCCCCGTTTGGCCATTAAAACAATTTTACTTTTTTCGGAATTAGTGTTTGGCCATGAAATTGAATTTCAGATTTTTTTTGGAAATTTAAAAAACTCCAAAAAAAAATCTTAAAATTTCACTTTAAATCACTCGCAAAATTTAAAAATACCTCCAAATTGTATTCACATCCAAATACAAACTCTAATTTTTATATACCAATTTCACTTTAAAAAAAATTCACTTTTTTCCAAAATTTCACAATTCTTATGTCCAAACGCCCACTAAAAGAGTTAGTAGCAAATAGCAATAAGATATGGAGAAACAGTAAGAATTTACAGGAGCTTCATTTGAAGAAATTATTAAGTGTAATAGCTACATGATTTTTAGGTCAATAGCTACTTAAAATAATCTACATTATTAAATGCAATAGGGTTGATAAAAAGTTGGTTATTACTTATTAGGTCATTACCTATTAAAATAAAACTAGTGGCTTAATTGGATTTAACGTGGAATATTGCTATACTGCAATGTTAATTACATTGAGAGAATTGTTTTCGATTTTTTACTTTACCACTGCTTCATCTCAACTCTTTTTTCTCATGTATACATTTGAAAAATCGAGAACCTTTTGAAGAAAATTGAAGGAATTTTTTGTATTATTTCCTAAACTGAATATTCAGATCTTTCTAAGTTTTTCATAAGCATGTTAAAGTGAAAGTTGTATGAAAAAGTGCTGCTTCGTATGTTAGACCAAATTAATAAAATTTGTTTATTTTAATTTTTTTTTTTTTATCAAGTAGAGTTTGGGAACAAATAATTTCGAATAACAACAGTTTCTATTTAGTCAATATATGAGAATACTTTTCTTATTAATATAAAATACTATTTGGCCATTTTTTCCAAAACAAGAAGCGAATTTGAGTGCAAATTACAAAATAAAAAAAAAAGATTATACTTTACAATGAGCTAGTATTATTTCAATTGTAAATGACTTGGAATATTTAATACGGGACACATCAATTGAATTCTATGATTCTTTAGTTAAAATGTAAAAATAAAATCACTAACTAAAGAAATAGTGGGTTTATGAGGCCTTGGTCATTGGATGTACTATCGATAATGCATGATGATAATTTTTGTGTGTACTCTGGGGATAGTTAGGTGAATTTTTGTTAAGCATATTTCGTCTAGAAAATTAAAATCCGCTTCTATTTTGGCTACTAAAAAGAAGCTATTTTATTTAGCTCATATGCAATATAAAATAATTTCTTCTACTACTCAAAACTACCATTTTTCATAGCTTTAGTGCCCGATCAAACACCATAAGATGTTTAAAACAAAACTAAAACTTTTTTAAAAAAAAGTTAAGCACTCTAGTTTCTTAAATTCTTGTCAAGCACAAATAAACTATGGTTGTGATAAGAGTTGTAGTGAGATGAATAGAATTCATCTTAACTAGAAGTTTCAGGTTCAAACACTAAGAATAAAAAAATAGTAAGAAATACTTTCTTATTTAATGAACATTGTGCGACGCGAATCTGGATTATTCAAACCACAATTTAAATATCTGTTTAACCAGAAAATAGAAATTTCGGTCAAAGATTGCTATTAAAAGAACTCGGGTTACTGATAATCAAATAAAAATAAGAATAACTGATATAAACGATAGCTGGATAGAGAGCAAAGTAAATCAGTGTATTCCAATAGTATTTTGTGTCCTTACAAATATTTATTCATCACCTTTTATAGCTATTTCTAAGTAATACGCTTCTTTCCTCATAATAGAGTTATTATGGGCAATTAACGACATTGATTGTAACGTTATAATTGGCTATCATAACTGTTCAGTACAGATTCTATAACGTTTCCCATAATTAATGCTCATTAACTACCGATAATACGTATCTATACTTTTTTTCTAACTAGGTTCATTCCTTTGATGCTTCTTCAAATTACCAAGAGGTTCGAGCACCCATTCCTTCTGGTTTTCTTGGATCTTTGCCCGTGTCTGTTAAAGCTCGTGCCTCTTCAACCAAACTCGCCAGCTGTTATTCTTTTACTGACCCACGTGTCGTGACATATTACCACATAATTAATTCAATATACTAACTTGTTTTTTTTCAATACAGATAGTCCCTCCCCCCCTCCCCCCTCCCTCCGATTTGCCATTTATTCAACAATAGAATATTTGGGAAGTGGATCTCATTAAAGCGGGAATTTTTGCCGCCATTATACCTTTTCCAGAACTGACGCTTCGTATGTCACTTTCATTTAATACTCATGACACGTGGTATCTTCTAATTGGATCTGCAACTCTTAAGTGTCTTTTAGGGTTTTTTCGCGGCTAGATCAATTACGAAGTGACAGTTTTCATCATGACGTTTCCATCATTCTCTTTTTTCTTTTACGGTTGCTTCTGAGTATAAATATAGATTTTGTCTTTGTAAAGTTACCTATCTTAGAATATTCATTCTTGTTTTCTTCTTCGTATAGTCCTGTCTTCTTCAAACCCTAATCCCCCAAAAGTCCCCATTGTTGATGAACTTTCCCTTGCTTTTGTTAGAAGCAGAAAATGGGGGAGATTGTGTAGTTTAGGGTCTTCATCTATACGAGATGTTTTTTTACCTTCAGTGAGTTCTACCCCTCCTTATAGAACTAGGGGTTCTCTTTCACATAGATATTCTTCTAGAAGTAAAGACTCTAGTGAACCAGTTCGTGAGCCTTTAATAGATGAAATTGTCCATTCTGAACTATCTTTTTACTCTGATAGAGAATCGACTAGGAATCAAGTTTCTTCGATGTCTTCTTTGGATCGTGCTGATGTTTACCCTTCTCAGATTACCGGAGGTTTAATCTCTATTGTCCGTAGGGATTGCCATTGGAGACCTGACTTTCCTATCATAATACCTAATGAAAACTAAAGAATTACATATTACATGACCGGATTTTTATTTGTGTATACATATCCCTTTACACTGAATTTTAAACCCCCCGTTGATCCTGTTATCATTGAATTTTGTTATTTTTTCAACATTTGTCTAGGACAAATTGGCCCTATTGTATGGAGGAATGTTGCTTGTTTAAGGCACTTAGCAAGGTTGGCTAATTTGCCTTTTACTTTTTTTTTCATTTGATCCACGTCTACTCCCCTAAGCTTTTCTAACATGGGATCTTTACTTTAGTAGCAAGGAGTAAGAGAGTGCTAGTTAGCCCTGAGGATGACAAGGACCGTGGCTGGTATGCCAGATTTGTTGCTACTCCTACTGTAGGTTTAGTAGGTGAAGAAAATATACCACTCCCTGAAAAGTAAAATTTTGCACGTAAGTTTTACTTTTGCAACTTTCTCTTTTTTTCCTTTTCTGTTTTGAAGGGGCTTGTTTTTCCCGCGGCTATATAACTCTCTCTTTTTTCAGCAACCATGGGAACTGTTGACGAGATTCCCAATTTTCATGATTGGGTAGAGAAGTTATTGATTGTTGCTCCGATGGAAGGTTGATCTTGGAAAAATCTTTCACACGGGTTTGGTTGGAAGGTAAAAACTCATGGCAAATACTTTACCCCCTTTCTTTTTATATTTTCGTTCATCTTTCCCTTAGAATTTACTTGACCCTTCTTTTTATCAGGGTTCCCCACATGTGGTGTAAGTGCTGATGCAATTAAGGCTTCTGGATTTTCTTTGGAAAGATCTCAAGAGATAATCTTGAGTTCTTCATCGAAAAGGAAGGTTGGTGCGACCTACGATTCTGAGGAGGAAGAGGAACAAGATGGAAGTTCCTTGGTTAAAAGGCTGCGGGCCAGAAGACGCGTCTTTTCAGATGATGAAGCGACTCCTCCCCATTTTGTTCCCATGATCGAGGTTGTTGAAGCCACCTTAGTGAGTTCTGACGATGA
Organism: Nicotiana glauca; assembly: GCA_026770625.1. Taxonomy (NCBI): domain Eukaryota; kingdom Viridiplantae; phylum Streptophyta; class Magnoliopsida; order Solanales; family Solanaceae; genus Nicotiana; species Nicotiana glauca. Next base: position 52,610 of record MU764959.1, read on the forward strand.
TACTCCTGCGGCAACTCGTGACTCTGGTGAATAACTTTTTGCTCGTGAGTTTGATAGTAAAAATTTGGATTTGGTTTCTGATGAGGCACACCTTGCCTCCTTTACCATGTCTGTCCTTGTGGTGCGTTCTTTGACAGTTGTTACCGCTACTATTTCTCCGCCCAAGCTTTTATGAATTCTTCTACAGTCCCCACTACTACCATTCCTCGTACTGAGGTTGGTTCTTCAATGGAAGTGGATGGATGAAGCGGATTACCATTGGGGTCTCTGTCGATGTTAATCTTTCGAAAAATTCAGGTCGGACTGACATATGGTTGAAACCCTTGATTGGTCCAGTCGAAAAGTCCAAGCTAGAAAGTCATAGTTTTTTGACTTGGATGAACGACATAGTACAATCTTCACTGAAGGTATTTGCTTCTTTTTATGTTTTATTCCATTCTCCTTTTACTAAGGTTTTTACCCTTTTCTTTTTTTTAGATCAATCTTATTGGTACAGAGATGATGAAGAGGGTTTCTCATATGGGGCAGTTAATGCATGATTATCAAATTGAAGCAGACAATTGGAAAGAACAATATGAAAGTCTTCGGCTTAAAATAGAAGTTTTAGAAGAAAGCAAGTGTACCTAGAGAAACAGTTAAAGGTCTTGATTCCAGAGTTAGTGGTTAAAAAATCTTCTTCCAACAGGCTGTCAAGGATAAAAAATCTCCTTGAGACATCATTTTTCAAGCAACTCTCCAAAGCCAGCGAAGAGATTAAAGGATTGAAGGCCTTGCTGAACGAAAAAGAAGTTTATGCAGGTGAACTTGTTCAGACACTCACCCAGACCCAAAAAGATCTTCGTGTGTCTTCTGATAAGGTTAGATTTTTGGAAAGTTCACCTGCCCTTTTGCGGTCTTCTTATGATGCTGCTTTGGCCGAGAAGGAAGAGCTCAAGAATGAAATTGGCCAATGGGAAAGAGATTATGAGGCTCTTGAGGACAAAACTGCTATTGAAGTGAGTTAGGCTATTTTAAAGACACGCCATGATACCCTTGTGGAGGCTAGCCAAGAGGATTTTAATTTGGATACTGAGTTAGCTAAAATAAAGGAACCCATTGAGAAAACTTAGCAAGGCCAAAGTTTCCTTCTCTCATGGCTGATACTCCTGAGTATGTTGAAGCTACTATAGGTGTGGTGGATGCTCCAGCTCCTTCAGATCAAATCAAGCCTTCTGTTGCTGATGATGCCGCTTTAGACTCTTCTTCTGCTCCACAGTGAAAGTTTATGAAGTTTGACTTCTTTTTTTTTTCTTGGTGGAATTTGTAGTTTTACCCCTGGTCCCATTTGGGGGTTAAGTTTTTGATAATGACAAAGTCCCTAGGTCTTTTCAGGTCGTTTTGTAAATAATGACAATCAGTCTATGACTAAGTTCATACTTAGTCTAAACTTAATATTATAAAGTTTTATTTCAACTTAAGTATCTTGAGCTTCTGTTTTACTCTTTTTTCCTTGTTTTACTTTTTATATAAGTTCAAGGTCTTACTTTTTAATTCATGGGTTTTCATCTTACCCTTTTTGCATTTTCTTATAAAAAATACTTTGTTAACTTTATGTATCTTTGAATCAAATATGAATTTATAAAAGAGGGCCCTTTTATATACAACACTTAATAAAGAAGACGTCTCAACTTCATAATGGTGTAAATATACGAAAAAAGAAATAGGAACACACATGTTTCTTGAAATAACTCTGATAAAGTTTTTATTTAAACTTTGTCAAGTTTAAATAACATCTTACATGTATTTAAATATCTTCTATTACTTTTTTGTAACTATTTTCTTTACAACAGATTTGCAAAAAAGAAAGAAAATCCAATGGTTTCTTTATGACCCATGGCTAAATACTGCATTTAACCTAGGCATCATAAGATTTTAAAATCTATATATAGGTTTTTTGATGATTGGCTTGTGTTATTGGCTCGTGACTTTACTCTGAACTTGATATATTTGATGAGTGGACTTTTGGGCTTGACTTGAACTTTAATTGTTTTCAGTCTTCTTTACCTTCTTTATACATACATCATATGTATATTATATAGTCCTCCAAGTGTTTGAGCTTTGAAGTATGAAATCTCGAGTACTTGATTATTCCTTCCATGCGGTCCTTTTCCTGAAAAGGAAAAACATACGGGACTCGGAGGTACGATTTTAGATGAAGACTGCTTAGCCCATTTAAATTTCCAATAGAATAGTTGTAACCCTAGATCGGGAATTATGTTCTTACCACATATCTTTCAAGTTGTAATTCATCATTTAGTGCGGGCCAACTTTTTGCCTATCATCTAAAATCGTTAGTAAAATTTTAATAATTTAAAAATAAAATTATTAATGGGTATACCTGCCCGTGGGTATTTCTTTTCCTTAGAAATGGTATCTCTTCGGATGAACAACATTGTAATTTGAAGGTAGAATCTTACCATCCAGTGTTTCAAGTTCGTATGCTCATTTGCCTGCGATGCTATGAATCTTATAAGGTCCTTCTCAAGTTGAACTTAACTTTCCTGCATTAGCTGCCCTCGTGGATTGGAAAACTTTATTGAGTACGAAGTCCCCAATCTTAAAGTATCTAAAATGAGCTTTCCGGTTATTGTACCGATCTATGACTTGTTTTTATGCTGTCATCCTTATAATACAGTTTCCCTTCTTTCTTCAAGTAAATTCAGGTTTACCCCCATCTCTTCTTCGTTTTATTCCTCAGTAGCTTGTGTATATCTCGTACTTGGTTCCCCTATCTCGACTGGAACTAAAGCTTCATGTCTGTATACAAGTGAGAACGGTGTTTTCCCCGTACTTGTTTTTGCTATTGTTCAATAAGCCCACAAGACCCAAGGTAGCAACTCTGGCCAATTGACTTTAGATTCCTCCAATCATTTCTTCAAATTGTTGATAATGACTTTATTTGTTGATTCAGCTTGCTCATTACCCATTGGATGGTAAGGCGTTGAGGTAATACTTTTAATTTGCCAACTTTGAAAAAATTCTGTAATTTGCGTGCCTATAAATTGCGGTCCATTATCATATATGATTTTCTTTGGTACCCCGAATCGACATATGATGTTTTCCCAGATGAAATCTCTGACCTCTTTTTCTCGTACCTATTTAAAAGCTCATATTTCTACCCACTTAGTAAAATAATCAGTGAGTACTAATAAAAATTTTATCTTGCCTTTAGCTTGCGGTAATGGACTCACGGTATCCATTCCCCACTTCATAAAAGGCCATGGTACAATAACCGAATATAATAATACAGCAGGTCGATGCATGGTGTTACTGTATCTTTGGCACTTGTCATATTTAGCCACAAAATTTTCTGCGTCTTCTTCCATTTTTGGCCAATAATAGCTGGCTCTAATTATGGTTTTCACTAAAGATCTTCCTCCTGCGTTATTTTCACAATGTACCTTATGTATTTATCTCATCACATACTCTGTTTGAGAAGGCCCGAGGCATCTTGCTAATGGACCATCGAACATTTTACGACAAAGATTGTTTTGCTTTAAACAATATCGAGCAGCTTTTTTTGCGAAGTGTTTGAGCCTTTTTCCTATCTTCAGGTAAAATTCCATACTGCAAAAAATTGACAATCTCGTTTCACCAATCCCAAGTTAGATTATTAAAATTTACCTTGTTTTTATCTTGATCAAGTACTGAATGAAATAAATGAATCACAACATTTTCGTTATTTGTTACTTCTCCAGCAGACGCAAGATTAGCTAGGGCGTCTGCCTCGGCATTTTCCTCTCTTGGTATCTGTACGACTTTCCAAGTTTGAAATTGCCTGACTAAATCTCGTGCCTTTTTCAGTTATTGTTGCATTCTTATCTCTCTGGCTGTATAAGTCCCCAACATTTGGTTAACTACGAGCTGTGAATCGCTTTTGATTACGACCTGTTCTATACCAAGCTTTCGTTCCAGTTCTAAACTGCAATCACAACTTTATATTCTGTATCATTGTTAGTAATAGGGTGATATTTTATGGCTTGTCGTATGGTTTCACCCATAAGTGGTACCAAAATAATGCCTAGACCTGCCCCTTTTACATTCGATGAACCATCAGTAAATAAGGTCCAAGTACCTAGATTAGACCCGTTAAATACATGCAATTCCTTTTCTGCTTCTAGTTATATCCCTTGGCTAAAGTCTGCCACAAAATCTGCTAAAACCTGTGACTTTATTGCAGTTCTAGGTTGATATATAATGTCATATTCACTTAGTTCTATGGCCCACTTGGCTAATCTACTTGATAACTCTTGTTTATGTATTATATTACATAAGGGGTAGGCAGTTAGTACAGAGATATGATATTTGAAAATAAGATCTTAACTTCCTAGATGCCATAATTAATGCAAGTGCAAGTTTTTCTAGACGAGGATGCCGAGTCTCAGCATCTAATAATGACTTGCTAACATAGTAAATCAGAGATTGTTTACCTTGGTCTTCTCGAACTAACACATCACTTACCACCACTTCTGAAACAACAAGGTAGATGAGTACTCTCTCCCCATCTTTTGGTTTTGCGAGCAATGATGGATTTGACAAGTATACTTTCAATTTTCTAAGCACATGTTGACATTCTTCAGTCCATTCAAATTGATCTTGCTTTTTTAGGGATGAAAAGAACCTGAAGCATTTTTCTGATAGTTTGAAAATAAACCTTCCCAAAGCAGTTATTCTTCATGTCAATCTCTGTACTTCTTTTTTACTCGTTGGTATATCCGGAATTTCCTCGATAGCTTTAATCTGTGTGGGATTTAATTCAATGCCACAGTTAGAAACAAGAAATCCCAAGAACTTACCTGACGAAACTCCAAATGCATATTTCTCATGATTTAATTTCATGTTAAATTTACGAAGAATCTGAAATGTATCATACATATGTTGAATATGATCCCCTACTTGTTGTGACTTGACCAACATATATCTATATAGACTTCCATTGTTTTCCCTAGATGTTCTTAAAACATTTTTGTCACCAGCCTTTGATATGTGGCTCCAGCATTCTTGAGACCAAATAGCATTACTTTGTAACAGTAAGTTCCCTTGTCTGTTATAAATGAAGTTTTTTCCTCATCTATAGGATCCATTTTTATCTGATTATACCCTGAATATGCATCTAAAAAACTTAACAATTCATGCCCTGCAGTAGCATCGATTAGTTGATCTATATACGGTAATGGAAAAAAATCTTTAGGACAAGCTTTATTTAAGTTGGTGTAATCCACAAAAACTCGTCACTTATCGTTCTTTTTCAGCACTATTACAGTATTAGCTAACCAATTTGGATATTTTACCTCGCAGATGGATCCAATTTTTAAAAGTTTTTGCACCACATCTTGAATCACCTGGTTTTTGAAAGATCCTTACTTTCTTTTCTTTAGTTTGACAGGCGAGTATGATGGATCTTCGTTTAATTTGTGGGTCATCACTTTCGGAGGTATACCTGTCATATCATAATGGGACCATGCAATACAATCTACCTTAGTTTTTAAAAATCTAGTCAACTTACCTTTCATTTCTTGAGTTAAGTTGGTCTCGATGTAGACTTTCCTTTCAGGCCAATATGAAAATAGTACTACAGCTTCAAATTCCTTAATTATTGTTTTGATGTTTTTATTTTCCTCTAGTTCTTGGATAGTATCAGGCTTCGAGTCTACATCTGTTCATCTGTGCTTAGTTGAGGCTTGTGTTGTAGCATCCTCAACTGAATTCTGTGATTGCTATTTTTCTTCGCCTTTTGCGCTTGAATCCACTACGGAATTAATGCTCCTAAATCTGTGGTATTCCCCATCGTGAAGGAAATTTAATAACTTGATGCAAAGTCGATAGAACAACTTCCATCTCATGAATCCATATTCTACCAGGAATCATGTTATAAGCCATATCCATTTCTACCACTTGAAATTTGGTGTCTTTGACTACTCCTTCCGCGAATGTGGTGAGTGTTATCTCGCCTTTTGTTACGATGCTCGAGTTGTCAAAAACAGACAATGTTTGAGCCTTGGGTATCAACGTATCATCAGCTTTATTCTTAATAGAATGATATTCACGGAACTGCCTGGATAAATCAAAACTCATTTCACAGTAATGTCATGTACAAGTAAAGATATTACCAGTACATCACCATGTGGGGTTAGCACGCCATCCGCGTCTGCATCGTCAAATGTAATATTATCTTCTTCCAAAACCTGTCGAATTCGCTTCCAGTGTGTAACTGTTATTTTTGACACCTTCCTCGTTGTTGTTACGCCATTGATCTCTTCTCCTCCACTTATGACATTAACTGTCCTTTTTGGTGAAGGGGGGTTTGGAGGCTTCTGTCTATTTTTCATATATGCATGCTTTCCTTTTTCACTAAATAATTCAGTTAAATACCCTTAATTCAATAAATGTCCTACTTCACCTTGCAATAATCTACAATCCCCCATTTTGTGATCATGATCATGGAGAAACTCGCACCAAAAATCAGGATTTCGCCTGTTCGGGTTTGATCTCATTTCTTTTGGCCAGCGCACCTTGTCGCCCATGCTCCTTAAAACAACCACCAATTCGGATGTGCTTACATTAAAACTATAACTGCTGATCTTCGCCTTAGAGCTTCTGTCATCATCACGCGTCTCTCGCGTGTTTCGTTCTTTCCCGAACCTTGATAATGAACCTGACTCCTTATCTCTCGATCTATGATCGTACCTTGGGTTCTCCTACCTATGAACATGAGTCTCTTCCTGCTGGTCCTATGTAATGCTTGTACCTATTTTTACTGGACCTTTTTTCAGTTTCAGCTCACCTTGAACTTACCTTTTCATCCCTTCGAGATTGAATAATTGTATCCTCTTCTATCCGCAGCTTCGTGTTGTATCTGTTATAAACATCATTCCAAGTTATAGCTAGAAATTCTCGTAGACTTTCCTTGAGTCTCTTCGTGGCTTTTGAACTTTTTTTCATTTAGATTGCTGGAAAACGCTATAGCTGCCCAGTTATCTGGTACACATGGCAACATCATCCTTTCACGTTAGAACCTATCTACGAATTCCCTGAGCAGCTTTGTATCTCCTTGCTTTATTTTAAAAATGTCCTCCATTCTTTTCTCAACTTTTTGAGCTCCCGACTATGCTTTGATGGATGAATCTGCAAGTTCAGCAAAAGAATCTATAGAATTTTCGGGTAAAAGAGAACACCATGTTAATGTTTCCTTAGTGAGAGTTTCTCCGAATTTTTTGACCAATAATGGTTCAATTTCTTGTTTGGTCAAGTCGTTGCCTTTTACATCGGTTGTGAATGTTGTTATGTGATCCCGTGGATCAGTTCTTCCATCATATTTTGGAATATCGGGCATCTTGAATTTCTTCAGAATTGGTAGAGGAGCAGGCTTCCAAGTTTATTGTCAGTATTTGTCCATATCTATCCCATTGATTACGAGCGGTAATCCAGATGTTTGCTCTATGCGGTCGCTCTGTTCCTTGAGCTGTTTCTGCAAAGTTAGTACTAAATTTTGTAAATCAGAATTAATTGGGTTACCTAACTCTCCATCACGAGATTCGCTAGGAGTTCCTCCACTGCCCGAGTTTACGAGTCCTGAGCGAGGATTTTCTAATGTGTTGTTGTTTGGAGTTGATGTTGGCGGTACAACTGGCAGCTGATTAGCGAAGGCCTCAAGAGCATTGCTGACCTGTTGAACGATTAACTTTTTCAAAGCTTCGTTAATAGCCTTATCATTTTCAAATTGATCATTTGCATTTGACTGAGATCCATCAAGAGTTCCTTCTTGAGATTGTCAAGGAGAATTTCGTGGGGAAGGGACCGGGGTTTGATCGCCTTGCTGATTCTCCTGGAATTGACGGTCTCCTTGATTGTTGTCATTGACATTTGACATGATTGATTTGATAAAAAAAGGTCGATTTAGAAAGTAGTAGATTAACAGATACCCGGTAACGAAACCAATTTTTTTAACCAGAAAATAGGAATTTCGGTCAAAGCTTGCTATTTGAAAAACTCGGGTTATTGATAATCAAATAAAAATGAGAAATATTGATATAAACGATAGCTGGATAGAAAGCAAAGTAAATCAGTGTATTCCAATAGTATTTCGTATCCTTACAAATGTTTATTCCTCACCTTTTATAGCTATTTCTAAGTAATATGTTTCTTTCCTCATAATGGAGTAATTATGGGAAACTAACGACATTTATTGTAACGTTATAATTAACAATCATAACTGTTTAGTACAAATTCTATAACGTTTCCTGTAATTAATGCTCATTAACTACTGATAATACGTATCTATACTTTTTTGCTAACTAGGTTCATTCCTTCGATGCTTCTTCAATTTACCAAGAGGTTCGAGCACCCATTCCATCTAGTTTTCTTGGATTTTTGCCTGTGTCTGTTAAAGCTCGTGCCTCTTCAATCAAACTCGCCACCTGCCATTCTTTTACTGACCCACGTGTGATGACATATCACCACATAATTAATTCAATATACTAGCTTGATTTTCCCAATACAATACCAAATACCGAGAAAAAAAGGGCAACCCTGTTCAGAAAACATCTCGTATTTATGGAGATTCAGGGAAGGATCATACCCCAAGGGTGTGATATAGACAATTTACTCTAATATAAACATTAGTGATTGCTTTCGCGATTACAACTCGTAACGTATAGTTCACATGAACATAACTTTATCGAACACGGAGAGAACCTGAAAAAGGAAATAAGGAAAAAAGGACAAGTAATTTAAGAAGAATATTCCATTATAAAAACAATAGTCTAAAAACCTAATCATGTGGAAGGTGGTTATGTATTCGATGCAACCGACTATTCTTTGCATCGTTGCTAAACTATGTTAACAGTTGTACCTCTCGTTGCTCCAATCAATGCTCACATCTTTGTAGATTTGTACCTTTAAAAACTCCATCCCCATTTTACAAATTCCAGCTCAAACATACAACGCACACATTTCTTGTCGTTTAATATACCTTTCCTCATATCCAATCAAAACGCACCACGTTAAACTTTTCCATTCTCTACATAAAGCGCGTGATCATCCGCCCCACTCTCTTCGTTTCGAACAATTTGCTAAGCGCACGCAGCACAAAGTGCGCAGAATAGCCAATTGGTAACCCCCTCCTCTATCTCTCTGTTTGATTCATTCTGTAGATTTTGATCTGCTTTTTGTTGCTTATTAATTGAGTCTTTTTGTTATTAATTTGATCATTTTTTGTGATTTCAGAGGTGTGTGTGTCTGTGTGTGTAAATCATATACGAATTGATTATTCAATGGCCGCACCACCGGCAAGGGCTAGAGCGGACTATGATTACCTCATAAAGCTTCTTTTGATCGGCGATAGTGGTCAGTAATCTAACACATTTTCCTCACTTTCCTTTCTAAGCCTTTTTCACAGATCACAAATTTTGTGTTCTCAATTTTTTTGGATATTAGAATTAGCTTTGGATGTTTTAAAATTTTCGGATCTATGGCTGCATTTTTAGGATCCGTTAGTTGACTTCTGTACGGATCTAGCATCTGCTCAGAAAATGTATTTTTTAACGATTTGGTTTCGACGTGTACAGATTTTTTGATTTGTCTAGATTTGGTTCATTTAATGACTTTGCATGTTAATTAGCTAGAAAGTTTGTTATATTTGTCCATATGACATGACTAGGGATTTAACATATTACATTCGAATTTATGCGACACTCTTTCCTTTTTAATATGTCAGGGAAAAAAAGGATACTTTTTATAGTATTTATAAATTATTTAACTTTGTACTTCCAAATCTACGTGTGATTTATATCCACCTAGATATCTATGGCTTGTTTTATCTAGCAAGTTTTAAAAGTCTTTATTTTGTTTCTTAAACTCCGTTAGACAAACGTCACATAAATCAGGATGCAGGGAGTAGCATTTTATAGTGTTAATGGGCGCATATGAGTACTACTGGACTAGTAATAATTACCATAGATTATTGCCGTATGGAACGTGTTGATGTATTAGGTGTCAAAATTGGCCATGATCTTACTTGGTATTATCTGATCAGTGTGAGCTTCTTATTCCATCAAGGTCCTAAATCCAGAAGGAGGATTGTGCTAGGTTGAAGGGCAGGTTATATACAGTTGCATTAGGACGAATCTTCTGAATATTGATTAAATAGAGTGGAGTAGATACAGAGGATTAAGCGTACCCCAGCTAATCGGATGTAGTTGATTGATTGACTATTTTATCAGGTTCTATCACTCTTGTGGATGTAGTGAGGGATATATTTTGCTCGGTGGGTTTTGCTTTTGTGCTTGTTATCAAGAATTGCCAAGCAATGGTAGGGATCGTTCATGTTTTAAAGAGTCTCAGGACGAGCTTCTCTCTTAAGCTTTTACCATCATATAAATGTCTGCAGATTGACTGAAGCTACTGGATTAGATTACCACAAGGAAATTTACTTATGGTTGCATCTTGCTCCTAGTATGGATGAGTACTTTTGTCTTTATCCAGGTCTCTCTTGCACCAAAGTTGTGAAATAACTCTATAAACAGCTTAATGATGTCTTTGAGGAGGATTATACTTAGCATGTCAGCAGCATGCATAATAAATGCAGGAAGAACATTTTTGTCGTTTGATTGCATCAGTTACTGTTTCTATAATTAATGGAGAGAATATGTGTCATTGTCTGCTTATCTTGTCACTGTTTATACTTGTCAGGTTAAGTTGGTTGCTATCATTTTAATAATGCTAGCTATAGTGTTTTGGGGTCAACTATAGGACCAGCAGCAGCATCTGGATGTGTCAACTTTGATATGTGGGCCTTTGAGCTCGAGGAGATGTAATCTAGCTATTTACTAGAATCTCAACAAATTCTGATTAGCTCAATTGCTCAGAGATAATCTGCGACACCAGCAAATAACTTCTGAAAAAAGTATCAGACATTATCATATTGCTTTCTCTATTGCATCCATGAATCAACCACTAAATATGAGTTTTACTTCTTATGTTCGTGAACATGATTCTGAAGAATGACAGAATACTGTAGCCAATCTCTTTTGGTTGCATGTGCTGCTTGTTCTGTGCTCATTAGGAATAGATGAATGTTTTCCCCTGTTCCTCTGGTGGGGGGGGGGGGGTTGTTTCCTTTTTCTCCTTTTTGGGTTCTTCTCCTTGGTCCATACAACTTCTATTTTTTCTGCTTTTCTGGTGGTGTGCAAGTTGGGGGTTACCATGATGACTGTTTTTGCCTAAAGTTTAGGTAGGATGGAAAACTTCCATATTACCTTTTCTTTGGTGTATTAGGTAGGATCTTCTGTATGGTTTTTTTTTTGTACTTTTTCTTTAGTGTGTCTCTTAAAGCTAGGTGAGATCTATTTTGGTCTCCTTTTCTCCGGAAGTTCTGAGCTTCTTATTTTGCATCTTCTTCATTGTGCCTGGAGGTTTTGTAATTTCTTTGCATCACTTAAAAGAAAACGATAGTGGATTTTCTTTATGATCAATTGTTTCTTGGATGTGCACGCTGCAGGTGTTGGTAAGAGTTGCCTTCTTTTACGTTTCTCTGATGGTTCCTTCACCACAAGCTTTATCACAACCATTGGGTGAGTTCTCTCTCATAGTTACACTTTTTTGGTAATTGCTTCAGAACTTTTCTGAGAATTATTTGCCTGTTACACTTCCGTGTACAGTTGCTTCTCTATTTCTTATATCTATTTTATGCTTGTCAGAATCGACTTCAAAATTCGGACCATTGAGCTTGATGGAAAAAGGATCAAGCTTCAGATATGGGATACAGCTGGTCAGGAACGGTTTCGGACTATCACTACTGGTATGTTGTTATGGTTGTTCCTTGATAATTGTTCTCCTGTTGTTTCATCAAGGTTATAAAAGGATTCTGGCATAAAAGGTTGTCCTGGGAGAAGTTCTCTCCGTTTTTGTTTACTTAATTAGACCTTCGTTGGATTTGGTCTTATGATGTTTTTCTCCCCCTCTTGTTTCTTCCCTACATTTCCGTGTGACCTTTATCTCTTGGCCTCCTAAGAAGAGAGTCGATTATAATTGATCTTCTGTATCGTATTATCTGCAAAGTTGAATTAAGCTTGTGAATGCTTATCCTTATCCCTATTTCTCATCTTCATCAATAAGTTGCTCTTCTTTTTAAAATGCAAATATGTTCTTCTTTATTAGATCCCTGCATTTTTTTTACCTGTGAACTTATTGCTTCTTTTTCTGATTACAAATTTTTCCAGCTTACTATCGTGGAGCCATGGGTATATTGTTGGTTTATGATGTTACTGATGAATCCTCCTTTAACAGTAAGGTTCTTTCTCCTGATATTCCTATAATCTGAGATGTTGTTCATCTGTGAACTTTAACCTCTTTTACAACTTTGTTGAATCTGCTGCATTATTCCATATCTTGATCTTTTTTCTGCAACTTGAAACTCTTATAATTGCTGCGTTAGTTCATATCTATCCTTTTTTTTCCTTTCTTTACTTTTCTTTTTCCTCTTTCCTCCGTTGGTGCCGGGTTGTAACTATTTGATCCTATCTGCAGACATTAGGAACTGGATTCGTAACATTGAGCAGCATGCCTCAGACAATGTCAACAAAATACTTGTAGGGAACAAGGCTGACATGGATGAAAGCAAGAGGGTAGGTTCTCGTTTGGGCTGATTCTATATCTAAAGGTTTCCTGCTCCTTTTCTTCCCACCCTTAGGGGTGACAAGAAACAATATCCCCAAATTAGGAAAGAAGACGAGAGAAGTGGATAGAAATAGAAGTAGTTTGGTGGTTTGTGTTTCAATGAAGATCTAATATTTGGTCAAAATGAACCTGTTTGTAGGCTGTTCCTACTTCAAAGGGCCAAGCACTTGCAGATGAGTATGGGATTAAGTTTTTTGAAACTGTAAGTATGGTTAGACAACCTAGAAAGAAATGCTGGTAGGTTTGCCCGTACTAAGTCTTACTGTTTCATTGCAGAGTGCAAAGACAAATCTTAATGTGGAACAAGTTTTCTTCTCAATAGCAAGAGATATAAAGCAAAGGCTAGCAGACACAGACTCCAAGGCTGAGGTGAATTACTTAACTAGTTTGGTAAATTCTTAGGGGTTGTTTGGTACGAGGGATATGGTGAGATTAAATTTATTGGGATAAATTTATACCTCCAACCAAACATGGTATAAATTTAACTGCAGACTAAATCCAGGATATCCCATCTTATCCCACCTTATCCCATCAAACTTTGGGATTATTTTATCCCACCTCCCATATGGTATGGGAATATAATTCTGGGATAATTTAGTCCGCGTACCAAATGACCCCATAAAGGAACAAAGACGAGAGCCAGGTATCCTTTATATTTTTCTTTCCAAGTACTGAACTCATTAGTCGACGTTGCAGCCTTCGACGCTCAAGATTAATCAACCAGATGCAGGAGCTGGAGGTAGTCAAGCTGCCCAGAAATCAGCTTGCTGTGGTTCGTAAAAATGGTTGGATATTACAGGTGTGGTTGCACTTGCTAGGCCTAAACCACCAAGAAAAGCCAAGCAAAAGCTAAAGTTGAAGGCAATATCGTTGGGGATTGTAATATCTTTATTGGTCATTCTTTTGAAATTTAACGTGTGAAAGATAGGTTGACTACTATTTGAGAAGGCAAATTTGTTGCTAACACCTTTCCATTAGCTCAAGGATATTTGTAACCTAGCTGTTTCTGAATCTTATGTGTACGCAAATACAACTTTTATGATGACTGCCTGGATCTTGCTAGGTGTAGAAAGTGTGGTTGATTTGTTGCTAGGGCTTTGCCATTATGTGATTATTGAAGTAATTTTGGATTAATGAAGGTGCTTATAAAGAAAAACAAATGAATTAAAGCATTGTGTTTGGGTGGGAATGAAAGACAGTTTATTTTAGTCAATCGATGTTTCTCTGAGATAGCCAATTTCTCAAGGCCTAATATATAGGGAGACACTTAAAGTTGGCACAATCTTTCACTTATACACTTAAACTAGGACTCTTTCCACTTAGACACGTTTTTAGGCAATTCTCATACCAATTAGACACGTTTTTTCCTTGTGGCATATAGCGTGACTTCAAACCTATTTAGGCTGAAAATTGGAGATTTTTCCTTTTCCAATTAAACAAATAACGGTAACATCCATTGGCAATTATTATTTAAACCCTAATCCCTTTCCCAATTCTTAAAAACTCTATTTGTTCGCTTCTCTTCTTCTCAGATTTCTCCGGCAATTCTCCTTCAATTCTTGTCAATTTTTTTGCTTTTCTTTTCTTCTCTTCTTTCTCTCGTTTGTATTCTCTTCTTGGTATTAATTAATTTATTCTCTTCTCTTCTTCCTCTCATTTTTGTTCTTCCCATGTTTATGAATGTCAAACTTATCGGAATCGACGAACTCTTTAATGTCACGTTGCGCTGCCGCGCGGATCTGTAAGTGTGGTATTTCTCCAAAATTAAATACTTCTTGGACCCAATTAAACCCAGGTCGTAGGTTTTTTGCTTGCAAAATCGGAAAGGTAAATTGTTTATTCATAATTTATAAATTTTGTTGTATGTATTATGCCTTGATAAAAATTGATTAAAAGTGTTTTGTGATATTTATAGAAAAAAGGTGGATGTGACTATTTCTGTTGGTATGACGATGAGATGCCTACTCAAGCGAAGAATATAATTTGGGGTTTGTTAAAGAGAGTCAAAGCTTTTGAAGAGGAGAAAGTTCGAGCAAAAAGAAGACAGATCGTTTTGACGATTGTTGTTGCATTGTTGGTCGTTTATGAAAATTGTATGACTGATGTACTTTGGTTATTGTAGGTCTTGTTGGTTTTGTAGGTGTTATTGATTAATATGTAATATTGGTGATGTTGCTTTAAACATTTGTTTAGAAACTGTTGTTGTAATATTCAGCTGAATTTTGTTGTAAAATTATGAATTTTGTTATAAACTTCTAAATTTTGAATCTGCTATTGTAATATACAGCTGCTTAATTTTGAAAGTGCTGTAATATACAACTTCTGTACAAGGCATAGAACCGTAATATGCAGTTTCAAAATTCAGAACATATAGACTGAAATTGATGCTATATAGACTAATTATTCAGAACATATAGTAACTATTCTGCCAAAACAAACAAAATAAGGCTGAAGTTGCTACTACATAACATATATCCAAAACAGAACGGTAACATTACACGACTGAATACAACCATTAAAGTTTAGTTCTTTCAAAAACTAGATCCCAAAATATAATAGGTTGCTGTTACATAACATATAGACAAAATAAGTTCCTAAGATACTACTTCTTGCTGAAGTTAGCCTTTATCTGCTGCAACTAGGAAGTTGTGACAGCATCTTGACCCTTCCACCTCTAGCCTTAAAACCAAGGTCAATTCCTGTTGGAGCTGCACTCTTATAAGTTGAACCACTTGCAATAACTTGTTGGCTTGATGTTCCGGGTTGTAGTTTGCCAAATAATGAACCACAATCAGTAAGTTATTTCTAAGTCATATTATAGATGAAATATGTATGAATATATACATTTAGTATTTGAGTTCCACTTGCAGCTGTGCAGATGCTAAATCCAACATTTTTGGACTTTTTTTGTGCTCCTTTTTCAACATCTTCTTTACTTGCACCCCTTCCTCTCTTTTGGCTGGTAGTTGCTTTACCCTTTGGAGGAAGTTGACTACCTAATCCTCTTCTAGCAGGCTTGCTCGAGTTTGCTGAACTTGGTGTTGGTTGGCTTGAGTTTCTAGCTTCATTAACCCTTCTAACCCTTGTTGTATCAAAATACACAAAGTTTGTCGGTTGGCTTGAGCTTCCAGCTGCATCAGGTTGACTAGCACCTTGTGAGCTTTGGCTACCTTGTTGTGAAGGCATCCAATTTTTAGCCAACAAAACATTGAGCAACAGATTACATAACAGTGATTTTCAGCAGATTACTAGATTCATATGAACAACAGAAAATATTTGACAAGAAACATTTACCTTACAATATCTTTAGTTATGTCCTTGTTGATGGCACTTGGAACATGTCATTTTTACTCCACACTTGGACAACTTTCCATATTTCTTTTTTGGTTCATCTTTGCCTTTTCTTCTGTTCCTCTGAGGTCTACCAGGCATGGGTTTAGGTTTGGGAGGCTCTATCTTAGGATTGTTGGTTTCAGGCCACATCTTCATATTTGTCATAGGCTGGATGAAATACTTGTATGCTTTTAAGAAGGTATCTCTCTTATACCAATGCTCCAGTGCCTGTTCAGGTTCTTCATTTATGTGATAGTATGCAAGAACAACATGTTGACATGGAATACCCCTCAACTGTCAAGCAAGAACAACATATTGACATGGAATATTCCTCAACTGCCAATCTCTACAAGTGTAAACCTTATCAGTCAGATTAACTACATGCCTATGCAGTCCTTCTCCAATCTCAAATCCAACATCAGCATTCCAAAGGACAATACATTTTCTAGCAAGCTCTTTGCTATTCTCTAACAATAGCCTTGCCATAGGTGATATATCAGATATCCAAGTATCAGCAAATCTCAACATATCTACTTGCCTAGTCATTATTTTCCTTCTAATCTCCTCCAACATAGTTATAATTGATTTATGCCTAGAAGCTAAAATTCATGAATTAAAGGTCTCACACATATTATTTTCAACAACATCACACTTGGAATGCATTTCAAAATAAGCTCTAACCCATGACTTTTTTGAATAATATAACAAATCCCTACAAATATCCTCACCAAGTTTGTCCATTTTATCAAGCTCCTCCTTAAACTTAACTTCATAACTAGATTTAGAGCACCTCCAAAACTGTTTCTCCTTTCCTCTCCTTTCCATTTTTTATGCCAATTAGACCAGATATGCCTGGCACACATCCTAAATTCAGCATTGGGTAAAACTTCATTCAAAGCTGCAGCAAATCCCTACATAATAATTAATTCAAATTACAACAGCATATCACTACAACAAGAGAATACTTAACAGCAGAATTACTTAACCTCTAATTACTTAACAGCAACATAATACAACAGAATACAACATCTATAGAATGTTAATGAACAGCTAATTAACAACATAACAGAATACTTAATAACTTAAAAGACTACTTAAGAGACAACAGAACTGAATACTGACCTTTTGCATATCTGCCATCACAGTCAATCCTTGTCCAGTTCCCAATTGCAAATCATCTTTCAAGTAGTTGATGAAAAAACTCCAGCTATGTTTTGTCTCCTGGTCCACAATTGCCCATGCTATAGGAAATATTTGCTGATTTCCATTCTTGCCAACAACAACTAGAAGTTCACCTTTACAAGCACCCTTTAAGAAACAACCATCAAAACTTATGATTCTCCTACATCCTTCTAACCAACCTTTCTTCAATGCTTCAAAGCACACATAAAAGTAAACAGAGAGATTTTTTCCTGGCTTAGTTTCACTGTCCATCCTTACCCAACATGAGCTACCAGGATTGGTCTGTTTTATCGTATCAGCATAATCACATAACCTTGCAAACTCCAAATTCCAATCACCCATGGACTCTCTAAGAACACGCAGTTTAGCCCTATAGCAAATTGTCTTTCCAACATATAATCCTAGCTTGTCCCTACACAACTCCTGTATTTCCCATATCCTTATGTGGGGATGCTTAGTTATTTTATCTTTGAATTTCTTTGCAACAAACTTTGAAGTGCACAACTTATTCTTGTTTGAAGTATCACATTTGTATACTGGGAAGTAGTTCTTTACTATAAAATCACTCGAATCTCTATCAATACAAGCATAGCACACCTATTTGCATCTATTTGATTTACACTTACCCTCGCCCTATGTGGTTCATTTGGTCTCAATTTAATCTGCACCATGTACTCAATTGCATAATTTGCTAATGCTTTCCGAAACTCTATAGCATTCTCAAAAATCATCCCAAATTCAAATATAGCAACTTCACAATCAGGATCATACCTGACTTTTGTACTCCTCCTTCTTGCTGGTATATCAACACCAAGAATAGCTTCAGGATCTAACTCTTCTATGATATCTTCACTATCAGCCTCTGAACTATCAATAAACTGCTCATCACCACTTAATTTACCTACATATCTTGAAGTCTTGTTTCTTCCAATATGCTCAAATCCTCTGTCAATTCCTGCTTCTCCTAGTGGTATCTCATCTGTTGCAATTAGTTTTTTCCTCTGCTTACCCTATCTCTTGATCCTCCTTTCAGCCCTTAAAGATCTCAATTCATCATCAACATCTGAATCATCTTCTTCAAGAAGAACATCTTCTTCTGATTCACTACTCTCAACATCTGATTGCACTCCATCTTCATTAACATTATGGTATGGTGGTTTATCTCCATCATCATCATTTACAGTTGGTTCAGAAGAATTGTGAGTTGGTTCAACATCATTTAAAGTTGGTTCAATAGGCGGCTCAATAGGTGGTTCAGCAGCATTTTGAGTTGGTTTAATAGGCGGCTCAATAGGTGGTTCAGCAGCATTTTGAGTTGGTTCAGTAGGCGGCTCAATAGGTTCTTCAGTAGTTGTATTACTCCCAAGTGTTGCCCTAGCTTTAAATTGGTCATTACCAGCCCCATCTTCTTTTGCCCCACATAAAAGACCAATATTTTCTTCGACTACTTCAGGGTGACTCACCCCATGACACAAATAAACATCCAAAATATCACCATGTTTTAAATCTCTCACAAATTCATATAACTGAAAATCAGAAAAGACTTTGATAAAATCACCATTTTTTTCCTTTTGACAATAAAACCCTTCGACAGCTGCATACCCAAGGCCTTTAGCATAAAAAGACAACTCGACAACACTAAAATGGTCTTTACCGATAGCAACAACAAAGGCATCTAATTCCCCTTTGTATATTGGGACAGGTTGCTCGATAAATGTACCCCCATGGTGAAAGCGAGTTAAAATATAGTCATCCTCCATAATATTCTATTACATAAGACGACAAGGGATCAGCACAAAGGAAAACCCAAAAAAACCCTAGCTTTATCGAGAACTTACAAATAAAAAGCCCTAGCTATAGCAATAGAAAATAAGGAGAAATTGGACCTTGAAGCTTTGTAAATATGGTGAGAAATCAGTGGAAATAGTAGATTCCAACACCATTGACCAAAAAAAGAAGAAGCTTAACAGTGGTAAGGAGATTCTTCGTTTTCATCGATGGTAAAAGGAACAGTGGTAATATGTTTAGATCGTTTTTTAGGGCTAGTTATTTGTATTTTAGTGGAAATAACATTATATAGCTGAGGTGGACATTGAGGTAGACAAAAAAAATACTGTGGCACGATTTATTATAACGTTTTTCGCTGACACTTAAATTAGGACTCTTTAAATTTCATATTAGTTTAAAATGATTATCCCATACTACAAAATTATTGCCTTTTTTGTTACATAATGCCCATTTATAATTGTTCTATACTAAAAAAATTCTTATCTTGTTTGTATGTCACGACCCAGATTTTCCACCCTCGGGAGTCGTGATGGCGCCTACTAGTGAAAGCTAGGCAAGCCAATTATTTCAAATAATTACCTTTTTCTCATTTTTAATCCTTTAATAGTTATGAATCAACATTATATAATCAGCGGAATTAAACAAGCGGAAGAACAAATTATAACCCTTAAAATATCACCAATACAATTCCTTAAACATAGACCACCCAGAACTAGTGTCACAATTTCACAGACTGTCTAAGAGTACTACAAATAAAGGTCCGAAAAATAAATATAAACTGTTTCAAAAATACATAGAAGAAACAGTAGAGAAAGATAGAAGGAGACGCCAAGGCTTGCGGACGCCTGCAGGACTACCTCGGGTCGCCCGAATGGACTGAAGACAACACTCTCACTGCGGTCCAAATGCTCCGGTATCAGTATATGCACACAGTGCAGAGTGTAGTATCAGCACAACCGACCCCATGTGCTGGTAAGTGCCTAGCCTAACCTCGATGAAGTAGTGACGAAGCTAGGACCAGACTACCAAATAAACATGTGCAGTTAAATCATATACAGCAGAAATAAAGGCAGATATTTACAGTTAAATAGGGAAGGGGAAAAACATGCTGCGGGGAGTATCAGATTACAACAGAATATCAGAGAGGAATGTAAAGAAATCAAAATTCAATTACTAACAAGGATAAGAGAAACAAACACAATATTCACTTTCATCTCTTTCTTGTTGCAGGCGTGCAACCCGATCCCATTTCATATATCTCGTTGCAGGTGTGCAACCCGATTCCATTTCATATATTACCATTGCAGGCATGCAACCCGCTCCCATTTCATATATCTTGTTGCAAGCGTGTAACCCGCTCCCGTTTCATATATCTCGTTGCAGGCGTGCAACCCGCTCCCATTTCATATATTTCTATTCAGGCGTGCAACCCGCTCCCATTTGATATATTTCTGTTCAGGCGTGCAACCCGCTCCCATTTCATATATTATCGTTGCAGGCGTGCAACCCGCTCCCATTTTATATATTACCGTTACAGGCGTGCAACCCGCTTCCATTTTATATATCTCGTTGCAGGCGTGCAACCCGCTCCTATTTCATATATCTCGTTACAGGCGTGCAATCCGCTCCGATTTCATATATCAAAATCAATCATAAAACGAATCCCGGCGAGGAACCAATAATATAACAATAACATCCCGGTAAGGGAACAACAATACAATAACAACATTCCAGCAAGGGAACAATAATATAACAACACTATCCTGGCAAGGGAACCGTAATATAACAACAACATCCCGGCAAGGGAACCACAATATAACAACAACATTCAGGCAAGGGAACAATAATGATAATCATCATATTAAGCATGAATAAACCACGACAGAGTCACAAAAATTTACAATACAAGACTCACGGGCATGTTTGACACCGAAGTATAGATACTCGTTACCATGCCTATACGTCGTACTCCACAATTAATACATAGCAAATAAGACACCACTCCCAATCCCTCAAACTAAGGTTAGACCGAACACTCACCTCAAACTTTCACGGCCAACTCAAGCCTCAAACACCATTTTTCCTTTAGAATTCGAATCCTAATTATTTGTATCTAATCCAAATTAATTTAACAACATCAATAAATACAAAAGAATTCGTACCCAATGCTTAATTATAAGTTTTTCTATCAGTTTCCCCAAAAAGTGAAAAATCGACCCCCGGACCGCTTGGTCAAAACTCGAGGTTCGGACCAAAATCCGATCAACCATTCACCCACGAGCCCAAATATGCAACTAGTTTCAAAATCTGACCCAAAATAAGGTCTAAATCCCAATTAATCAAAAAGCCCTAACTGCACCCAAATTCCTAATTTCTACCATAAAGACCCTAGATTTTAGGATGAAAATTGATGAAATGTAATGGAAAATCGAAAGAAAAAGGTTTAGAATCATATACCAATGCTTTGAGGAAGAACTTGTTCTTTGAAAATTGCCTCAATGCTCCCTAGTTTTGAAAATATAAAGTTATGGATTAAATCCCGATTTTGCTACTATTTTTAATTCACTGGACAGGCCTTCTTCGCGTTCGCGAAGGGGCTATCGTGTTCGCGAAGGGTCAGACCCAATAGCCTTCGCGTTCGTGTTTAGTGGCTCGCGTTCGCGGAGCTTTAAATTCTCAAGCATTTGCGTTCGCGGGCCGGTGGCCGCGTTCGCATAGAACAAAATCCCTTTCCCCCCTGCTCTGGACCAACAGCCTTCGCGTTCGCGGTAGCATGTCCGCGTTAGCGAAGGGTAGTACCCCCCAAGGCTTAGCGTTCGCAACCTGTTTCTCGTGTTCGTGTAGAAGAAAAATTCGTTCAGCCTGAATTACCCTTCGCGTTCGCGAGAGTCTTTCCGCGAATGCGAAGAACAAAACTCCAGAATACCAGAAACTGAAAACCTGCAACTTTTCTAAGTGTAAAAATATCCCGAACCCATCCGAAACTCACCCGAGCCGTCGGGGCTCCAGATCAAACATGCATACTAAGTACTAACCCAAAAATATCATATGGATTTGTTCGTGCGATCAAATTGCCAAACTAACACCTTTAACAACGAATTTAGCATCAAAATCAAGGAGAAATCTCAAAACTCCCAAAGTATCAAATTTCACAACTACAGGTCCGAATCACATCAAGCGACTTTCGTTTCTTACCAAATTTTACAGGCTCAATCTAAATGTCATATAAGACCTGTATCGGGCTCCGAAATAAAGATACGGGCCCGATACCATCAATTTCAAAAATATTCAAATTTCCAAAAACTCATATATATTTCAGAAAATAATTTTCTTTAAAAATTTATTTCTCGGGCTTGGGACCTCGGAATTCGATTCCGAGCATACGCCCAAGTCCCATATTTTCCTACGGACCCTCCAGGACCGTCAAATCACGGGTCCGGATCTGCTTACCCAAAATTTTGACAGAAGTCAACTCCAATTCATTTTAGAAGCCAAATTTACTATTTTCATAGATTTTCACATGACGGCTTTCCGGATAGAAGCCCAGACTGTGCACGTAAATTGAGGTGAGATAAAAAGAAGGTTTTTAGGCCTCGGAACACAGAATTTATTTCTAAAACAAGTGATGACCTTTTGGGTCATCACATTGTATGCCCATCCGAGTCGTTTTATAACTCTATTGTAGTTAAAATACTACTATATCCAACTCATATAAGATATTTATAATTTTCTAGTAAAATTTAAATAGTAGTATTCATCTTACATAATATATTAATGTATCATAAGCATACAAGAACAATAATAAGGCCAATAAGAGTCTATTTTCACAATGAACATGCAATTACAGACAATCAATTGCAATTGTTTAGACCAAAAAAATATTGTATTTGTACGATAAAAACCCCAAAAAAATCACAAGACCTAATTTTATTAGGGGTGTGTGTTTTTCCCCCCTATTGAAACCCATTTGGATTATGGGTCAAATCGCATTAAGGAAGAAATGGATCTAAAGTGGGTATGATCCATTTAAGCTTATGTGATATTTATTTTTGGATTTTTTTCATTAAATTTTATGCCATGTCATATTTATGATAGGGATTTGAATCAAAATGACTTTTAAGTGAAAATGTGAAAGTTTAATTACTTTTAAGTGGCAAAAAATAGTTTAGTGACTTTAGTAAAATTGAAACATAGTTGAGTGACCATAAATGAAATTAATCCCAGTAAGCCTTAATCTGTCACTCATGTGAAAAATATTTATTTATCCGTGACAGTAAAAGTTGAACCCAAATTTTAGTGAACTATTATCATCTAGTTAAAATTTAAATTTAAAAAACTATTACTATGGTGTTTCAACCCTTTTCTGATGGGAAGGAGTGACCATGAAATTGCCTATGCTGGAGTATTAGCTATTTTATGGTTACAGTTATATATAATTGCTTGTTTTATGATTTACGTTTATTAATCGTGTATTTTCCTATAAATAATAAAGGTATAGTTCCTTAAACAAAAAATATACTTTTAAAAGTGATAACTGAAAGTGCGGATAGTTAGTTCTGGTGTATTTTCACTTTCCTACTATTATGATTTTCCATGATCCTTATGTACACAATCTCTTTTTCCATTTTTTATTTATTTATCAAAAGAAGAAATTAAGGAAACTAATTAATAAGAATAATAAAATTAAACAAAAAGAAAATAGTTTCTGACATGGTACCCTAAAATTGTGGATAAGAGTTTAGCGTAATATTCCAAATCCTAAATACATTATAATTATAACACTCGGAAAAACCATAGCAAGATAGAAGTAGGAGCTAATTACCCTAGTCTCTTAGTTATCTAGGAGTACTAATTCGAGTCAAATCCTATCCTATTCAAATAATACCAAAGAGCATTATATACACACAAACACAACTCTAACACATCATTGAATATTAAACATATGGCGAAACTGAATTTTGAAGAACTAGAGAACGTGGAATTTGATGCAGATGATAATTTGTCTGATTTGTACAATTTTGCAGCAGTGTACTGTCAGCTACTGCGCTATTTACAGCAACGAGAACAACTTCAACAAGAATTACTACTACTGCTACAATCCTATGATCTGACTTTGTGGAATTCTTTGGCTTCTACTCCCAACTTTTTATCTTTTCTTGAAGTTGATAATACGTTCTTTTCGCCGTGGAATTGGAATAGAGAGGCTAATAATACTGAGAGGAATATTACTGAAAGAATTAATGAAATTGAAAGTAGTGATAATCCGAAGCAGTACATGAGTTTTGAAGCTGGTTCTTTTTTTGAAAATTTCGACGGCTTCAAATATGTTGAAGAGGAGTAGTTCCTTCTTCTTTATTACATTTGTTTTGGGTCTTTTTGACATGTTTTCAGTCTCTCTATCAGTAATATTCTATTGGGTTGTTAGAGTGATTTCATGTGTTTTGTTATTGAGCCCTTTTTTTCTTCTTCTTACTATAGCTAAAATTGTAATCATCTATATATCTCTCTTATAGTTTGGTTAATACGCAAAACTACACTTATTTAGATTTGGATGTCAGAAATTGTTATCCTTGTACCGTTGTTCGTAATCACCTGTTTCAAAGCACTAAACAGGTGAAAAGAGATGGATATGAGATAACTCTTGTACTTATAAGTTTTAACCACAGGTCTTGCGTTACTCTTAACTATAGGTCTCGAGTTAATCATAAGGAGCGCTTTCCCTTTGGTCATACACACTGAATTTGTTAAAATAGATGGTCTAGTCAGTTTTCGGACTGGTTATTGAAAAATAGCCAACTTACCAAGTCAGTGAAAAATAACCACTATTTTGCCGCACCAAAAACTGGTCCAGCATAATATCCTGAATTTCGGTGCACCTATGAACTTCCAGCATGTTATGGTGGACCAGTATACTTTGCTAGCTCCAGTATAATGCACAGGTGCTCCAAACTCCAGTATGTTGGACCGGTATATTATACTGGAACTCCAGTATATTATGCTGGAGTATTTTTTCGGATTTTGAGCAGTGTTTTTGTCACGACCCAAACCCGGTCGTGATGGCGCCCAACCCTAAAGCTAGGCAAGCCAGACCAACAAACGTTTCATAATTAACAACAAGTCCCAAAATGACAATTCAAGGAGAATATAAGAGTTTATAATAATACTCCAATAATAATAATAGAATGAAAATACTGAGAAGTGCGAACACTGATAATAACACTCCCAAAAGATCTGGGGTCACGAGTCTAGAGCCTCTAAGCAAAAACTGGATAATAATAGGAATATCTGAACGAAATACTCAAGTCTGAAAGTATATATATAATAAACTGAAATAAGGAGAGAAGCTAAGTCCTGTGAACGCCAGCAGCTACCTCAGCAACTCGGGTAACTCTATAAGAAACTGAACTGCTCGGCTAAACCTCTGGCGTACCTGAATCTGCACACAAAGGTGCAGAGAGTAGGGGTGAGTACTAAGCACTCAGTGAGTAAAAAGCATATAAAATAGCTGAAGATAAGAAATTCACGAAATGCCACAAAGTAAAGCTATGTCTAACAGTCCGATACCTTACTACGAACCAACAACAACGGCAAACCACAGATAGCACAAGTAAATAACAATGCATGAATGTAATGCAATGCATATGACCGCTACAGCGTGTAGCCCGATTCATTTAACGTCGACGGCGCTCACTGGGGGTGTGTACAGACTCCGGAGGGGCTCCTTCAGCCCAAGCGCAATATATTTGCACCCTCAGGTTAAAACATATGATATACCGCCTAAACCAAACACTTGGAACCATAACTTCTATTCACAGTAGTTGTCCCCAACAACCAATTACCGACAGAGAACCTCTTATTAGCTAAAGCCTTATTCCAACACTTTCATATACTGCCAATGATTAATAAAACACGCTATAAACCGTAATCATCTCTCAGATCAACCATTCATGAATCCATTCCCTTTTTGACTGACACTACAACAGATTTCGGAGCCAAACTTGATATTATCTTCCTAACATGCTGAGATCAAATCTTTCTGTATCCATTAATGAACCCAACGATCGCCTCGAATCCAATACCATTCTGATGATATGATGCCTCAATAAAAGTCTAAACCACATCTTGCATAATACACGCACCAGTAACGAACGATCTGAACACACTCAAATCATAACAAATGACTCAATCGAAAGAGCT